>VXBX01008995.1:9863-25771 GCA_013400415.1 Scytalopus superciliaris
TGAGACCCTTGTGGTGCACTCTTAGACACAGCCCAGCAGCCTCTACCACACAGGGAGATCAGTTATATATAAACCATCATCACATAAAATTCTTAGAAAATATGTCTGCCAGCCTAAGGAGTGAAGTTAACAGTTTCCTCAGAGGGAAAGAGAAACATTTTCTAGTCGTGTGAGCTCAGCATGAGGGATAAACTGTACTCCTCTCACAGAGTAGCTGCCACCAACCAAAGTCTCCAAGTACTATTCTGTTCTCTGCTGGGGCAGAGAAACTCTCTGTTTTTCAGCAAGCCACTCAAACTCTGTTTCCCACTCTGCAGAACACAAAAAGCGACTCTTTTATCTATACTGCAGAGACGCTGAAAGGCTAATTAATAAAACTGTTTACCAATCAAGTATTTTTAAAGTGAGGAGCACAAAGGGCCCTTACTCACCCTCTCATGTTCTTAAGTTGCCTGATTAGTTTATATTAAAAATTATGCATTGAGACCATTTGAAAATACACAAACTAACTTGTCTGCAGCTTTTCTTCCTGGGGGACTTAATCTCTATCCTTTCTCCTGCTCACCTCTTCCTGAGACTAGCAGCAACACAGGTGGAAAGGGAGGGAAACAGCAATGTCCTTAAGGCTTCCAGTATCTCAAATTTCCAACTCATGTCCTACTGTTAGGAAGATCAATGTACCCATGTATTTAAATGGAGAGGCCAACATCATCCTAGCAGACTCAGAGAGAATTGTCTTGCTCAGTGCTAGCAGCAATCTGAGACTCCTTTTTCTTTCTTTTCTCTTATTTCTCAGCTTTGTGTATGGAAAAACCCCACCAACTCCGGATTGAAGTATGACATTCGTAGACACTATCTTCTTGTATTTAAATGGTTAGTTTATCTTATGATAAGCTTAAGAAATTTCTTTCAATAATTAGCCAGCAACCCACTCTGCTGCTGAACGCAAGGGAGTGAGCAAGGTGCTCTTTTGGCTTGTTAATGAAAACATTCCCATGGAAAAGCAGAGGCATCTAAAGTAACACTGTATTGTACTAGTTACCCAGTAAGAAGTTGCCACAATATATTTTAAGTGGGCAAGTTATAATATGATGAGAATGGTAACCTGATTCAAATACTTAAGTTTCAGCTGTCAGGTTGAGGAATAGGGCTTATATTCATTGCATGTGAAGATTTTGTAGTACCTAATTTTTGTACTTAGCATTATAATGAGGATTGATAGAACTAATCCGAATAAACTTCAAATAAAATGAAACAATGTGAAAATGAGAGGACATATGATTTATAAATTATGAAATTATGAATAAGGTTAGAGCTTTATGCCAAGGGTAATAAACAAAAGAAATAATTTCAAACAAAACAGAACAAACGGCATGATGGAAAAAAAATAAGATAATGAAAATAGTTGGGAAAATAGTTCAGTGCTCCTTTGTTCCTCTGATGTATAGCCCTTATGGGTCTGTTTGGGATATTTGATGTAACAATAAAGAAAAGAAATAGCAGTTTGTTGAGAGGTTACAGCTTTTTCATAACATTGACATGCCACACTTGTTTTTTAGTATGGCAATTTGATCTACATAAAACTTGAACTGAGATGGATGAGACTTTCATTTAGTTTTTTCTTTTAAAATCTGATCCCTATTTCTTAACTGAAAAACAATAAAAATAAAGAAAATCAGAACAATGTAATTGTTTTGCAGTCCATTAGATGAAGAAATATGTATGCCATTGACTATGTAATAGCTTTCTCAGAACTAATGAATACTCAAGATTCGGTCTGGTGGTGATGAAGCACTAGAATATTGCAAGGAAAGAAAATACTAAATGCCTTGTGGAAATCAAATATTTGAGCTGAAAGCAGAGGGAATTTTAAAAACAATGGAATGGCAGTTGCAGCCTTCTGTGAAAACAGACTTTGACTGCTTAGATTTAAAAACTTTAAAATCACTTAGTGAAAATCTGTGAGGAAGAGCGTGATTTGGTATCATTCAGGCTTAATCCAGCAAACTACTTAGTTAAATGAGTACAAGTTTTTGAGCAGACCTAAGTGCCTTGCCTATGACTAACAGCCCACCTTCATCTTTCAATCCTTTATTCCCCACAGGCCCTGACTATGGAAATGTCTGATACCTCCACAATAAACTTTAGCACTGAAGAATGCCAGTTAAAGTAGGGTGCAGAGGCATGTTTTCCTCAGCATTACAGCCACTGTAAATGTGTCAGGCCTGGTTGCTGTGCTTTACACTGTTCCCTGTACAGTGCAGAACCAAGCGAAGGTCACAGCCTTCATCTTCAACCTCCTCACTGAAATGAAGTATTCAGTCTACAGGGATGTAAAACACAGCTGGCAACGCTTCTCTGGTGGAATGGAATAATATGGCTAAAGCTCATCTCTACAGAGAATAGGACTGGCACAATCAGGCGTTTAAATAAGAGTATCAGACACCTCCAACCTGAAATAGAAAGCACATTTCTTTTATGTTGTCTTCTTATATGGGTACGTATGATGTTGCTTAGCTACTGTATATAAATTTTCATACCCAAACACTCAAGTACTCACTTCTATATCTGGGGAAAGGGTAGGAGAACACACACTACCTTATCAGGCATTAGATACAGTGCTTAATGCAAGATAATAAGGTATGTGTCTGGTCCTGGGCTCCTCAGTACTAGAGAGACATGGAGCTTCTGGATCAAGTCCAGTGGAGAGCTCCAAAGATGATGAAGGGACTGGAACATCTCTCTTATTAGGAAAGGCTATGGGAGCTGAGCCTGTTCAGTCTCAAGAAGAAATGAGTGAGAGGATCTCATCAGTGTCTATGAGTGTCTAGAGGATGGAGCCAGGCTCTTTTGGTGGTGCCAAGCAATTAGGACAAGAGGAAATGGACAGAAACTGATGCACAGGAAGTTTCCCCTGAAAATGAGGAAGAACTTCTTCACTGTGTGAGTGACCATGCACTGGAACAGATTGCCCAAGAGGCTGTGGAGTCTGCCTCACTGGAGATACTAAAGAACCATCTGGAAGCAATTCCTGCTCGGGCAGGGAGGTTGGACCAGATGACCCACTTTGGTTCCTTACAATTCTACTTATTCTGTGATTCTGTAACTGATTTCAATACAACAATAAACACAGTCAGAAAACAGAGGAGGTTAAGATCTAAAACTCTTGGAAGCAAAGTTGTTGGGATGGATTTTAAACAGTTTTTAAATTCTTACATTTAAAATTCAAGTTCAGCAGTATATATGACAGAAAATAATTTTCCCCCAGACTTCAATAAGCTTACATTATACTTTCAGGATGCATGAGATGAAAGTCTACTTGTGGCACACAAGACTGTAACATCTTGGCTAACTTTAACCAGGTTTAGCAAACTTTTCAGTCCAACATTTTCTGAAGAGTAGCAACAGAATTGAGAGGAAACAAAAGGAATAGAAATACTTAATAGGCATCACTTTTCAAGTAGTAAGATGTTGGAAAAACAAGGATAGCTGTTATGTGAAGTAAAATAATAAACTATGGACTTGCTGGAAAACAATTAATTCTGATGATAGAATCTTTTATATTGTCTCCCTTGCAATTTTAGCATGTACATAGAGCAGCCTGTTCTTTGATTTTATTACTGTCTGCAAAACTAAATGTCCAAATAACTTTTCCTCATATAACTGAACTTATTTCAGACCAGCATTCATCTAGGCACATCTGCTCTTTGGCTTTTTTTTCAGAGGACTGGTAGAGCCAAAAAGCCATGGGAACACCAGGGAGCAGCTGCAGCCACGTTGCCTGGGTGCATTTCTTCCCAGCACAGCCTTCTCCAGGGGCTGCACTGGCTCCATCTCTGCTCAGTCCTGGTGAGTCTCCCCAAGAAATCCCCCAAGCATTTCTGCTAGCACGAGCTGCTGGGGAACCAAGTATATTCAGGCAGTCTGTCCTATTACCAGAGGTTATGATTCATTTAAAAGCACAGAGGTGAAAAGGCAATTAGTATCAGTGCTAATATTACAGTGAAATTCTTCTGGAGAGGAAAGACTGGGAGAGAGCCACATTTTTGTCTGATGTTTTGCAGCTACCAGGACTATTTGTAGATAAAAATAAGTGATTCACCCTAAGCATTTTTGTCACTTGTTATTTAGAGGGAATTATTGTGGCTTGGCATTAGCTCTGAGGTATAATTCATAGTGTTTAAAATAATAAATATGCAAGATCCTCTTGGTAAACAGATCCACAGAAAGGGCAGGCAGATGGAGGTCTGCATGCTGTTTTGTTATATGTCCAGCATTACTTACATTTGGTAACTACTGAACCCTTAAGCTTTAAATCTCCCCTTTCTCTTATAAAATACTGTGAGATTAGGAGGGCTGCACTAATCAAGTGCCAACAATAAAAAACCCAAAACCATTGTGGAATGTCCAATGCGGGCCAAGTCAAAGGTGAAGGAATTGCCTCAAATCCTCAAAGACAGACCTTAAGTATATTTTTCACTGCTTAATATGATTTGTAAAATACCAAGGTAAGCGTGTTTCTCTGTACCTCAGTATATGTTGACAATAATGCATTAGAATAATGAGAGTAAAGAGACTAATGTATCAGTTAACAAGACCTACTTAACTTGAATGCTTCAGAGTCTGGGATTCACACTCAGATTAATCTATTGTGAAAACAAATACTTGTTTTCTGATTTTTTTAAAGCTTCTTCATCTTACAGTTGGGGTCAACAAAGTGACCTGGGTGTAGATGCACGAAGAAGCAGATAATAGCAGGTGAATTTCTGCTTTTAAAAGGTATCCATTACAAGTGCAATTGCAAGTTGAAGACATTCACACATTTTTTTAAAAGCACAGAACATTTATCTATCTACACTTTTCTGTGCCTAAATACTTTTCCCTGTTTTCTTTTATTTGCCAAGCCATAAAGGAACAAGACTTGTGAAATATTATTCAATTGCATGAGTTTTGCAAAAAAAAAAAAAAANAAAACCTGTATTTCTGACATTTTCTAAGGAAATACTTTAATTTGGTATTTGGAAGTTACCATTTAAAATAAAAAATATACAATGATGGTACATTTTTAAGCTGAACAAAACGTCTCTTTCATTCAATATGACTTTTTTCACTTTAATAATTTCAAATATGAAATTGAAAAATCTACAGTTACTAAGTAAAAAGATATGTATTCAAAATGTCCCAGTGACTGTATTGATATTTACATTTCTAATTTGCTCGCTTAGTGGAAAATCTATGTCCTCTTCAAAGAGATAAAAGAGAGTATTGCTTAGAGAAGTGCTAATGTTAGTTCATTAGAGTCTTGTGACTAAAGGCCTTAAGCTGAATATGCGATACATTTTACCCTTAAAAAGATTATCCCCATATTAATTGAATTTCCTAAAGATCCTTTAAGGAATATCACTTCTATCACTATTATCTTACCTCTTTATCAAAGCCAAAGCCCATGAGTGTTTAAAATGAGGCCAATTTTGCTGCATTAAGAATAATGATTATCAGCTATACTGAGGATAAGACTAGGCCACCTTATATTAGCTACTTGAGAAAGAAAAATAGAATTAACAAGGTTTCATCTTCTCTGAGCCTAATTATGTCAATATAATAAATTTTGATTTAAAATTAACTTTTTTTTTTTTTTTTAAACTTATGAGCCAGAGACTGGCTGGATGCTTGGAATTTGGAAGAAAATTTTTTAGTGTGATATATATGCTCTGAATGGGATGTGCTGAAGTCAACAGTTCTGTATCTGACTCAACTGAGAAGTATGCTCCAACTCTGAATGAAATTCAAGGTAGTTTACTGGCCTCTTGGGTAGTAAACATGGTCTGGATTCTGCCATGTATCAGGGCATGACATTCAGAATGTTACAGAAGTCATCAAGGAAAAGAAGTACAGCACAGAACTGATCATTAACTGAACTTCCATTTCAGTTTTGATTAAAGCATGAGCACAATTAAGATATAATTATCAGAACAAATAACTAGAAATGGATCCTGAACACCTCTTATCATTCTCCTGTCATCCCTACACATCAAAATGTTCTGGGACTGGAAGTCAGCTATATGAAAAATCTGCGATGCAAGAATAATTTTTTTTTCTTTTCCACATGAATGATCCTCTAGAAATAATGGCAAACCCCCCAGAATATCTTCACCCCCAGCATACTCCTTTCAGCAGAAAGTCAGATGGCTAATGGAAGATGGAGGTCAATGAGTTTGTAAACCCACTGTGGATATTTTTATTCTTTTACAGTGAAACGGAAGTCAATGCAAACTTTAATATTCAAGAGTCATCTGAAAGGCTGACAGTTTGAAGGCAGGAGTATCCATACAGTATAGTATTTTAGAATGTGAAAGTTTGAGAGCATATTCTCAGTCCCCCAGAAAAAACATTGATTTTCAGAGGTACAAGCACTTTCATCTTGCCCTTTCAGTTAAGAGCCCTCATCAGCTCTGAAAATCAGAAGAGTGGATTTTGTCTCGGGTGTGAAACATACAAGATACAAACATTTAAATTGCAGGTTTAGAAGAAGATCCAGTGGGACTGGATTTGAAACACATTTACATTAATTCCTGATTCAGAAACGCATCTGTAAGGCTGTCCTCTCGTTTAAAGATATGGGTTTAGACGCAAATATGTGAAGGATATACCACAGGAATAGTTAAAGAAAGCTTTCCAGAAAGGTCAGCTTTTGGGTCTATCAGTCCTGCAACTGTTACTTTGAGCAGCAGGGATTATCAAACATCTCAAGATATTCAGTGTAAAGATGCAGCTTTTGATGTCAATAAAATATATGCAAGTACCAGCTTGTACTGGCTTTTAAGCTTCACAACTGTAACGAGATTGGAAATGTGACAGTCAGAGCATGATTCAGTGACCTAAACACAGGCATCTGGTGTCATTATGGATGCCCTACAGGACCCTGATTGCCTTCCAGCTACTGCTCTAGAAGGGCACGGGGTTGCTCTAATGTCACATCTGCAAGACTCATGCAGATGCCCTGGATACTCCACTTGAGCATCTCAAATTATACTGGCTATCTATATTTAGGTACTGAATGGAGTCCTCCGTGTGAAAAGAATGCAAGCAAAAGGATCCAAAACTGATTTCTCAGATCCATAATTATTTTTAAATTGTTATAATTATGAAAAGCTCGCCAGTGATTTCAGACTCCTTCAGCTGGCAATACTGGAGTATGCAAAGTGATTTTTCACATGTCTGCAATTAATAAGACACTGGAAGTATTCAGCAAAGTCTGATGAGCATTCACAGAAAGGATAGCATTTTGGTGCAATTCTTTTACTAACAGGCTGCTTGGGAAACTGCAGTGTTTTGTGAAAATTTTGGACTGACTGCTTCAAAACCTTGACAATATGTTTAGTCTGCATAAATGAGGGAAAACATATTTTGTTTTGTTCAGCATGCTCTGAACTTTCACAGTTACATAATTATCTGCTCAGATGGTCCCCCCACAGTCTTATTTTGACTGAAAGGGAAATTGGAAATGTTGATAAAATAAACCCAGGCTGGAAGCTTGGCAGCTCTGCCATTTGTTAGAGAGAAAAAGACCCAGGTTCAGGGCTTTCTTTAGCATGGGATATTTTTCACTGCAAACCATTCTCTGACATGGTGACAGCTGCTACAAGAACATAAAAAATGGCTGGACTATGCTTTTCTGCTCTTCTCTTGAATAAAGATATTATGAGAGGGTTGAGTTGCATCCTGCGGGACTGCTGAGATGCTGGCACTTCACACCACCCAGAATCTGAATCAAAGTGCTTGATCTGATTGTGAAATGAAACACCCCAGGATTTTGTTTTAAAACTTTAAACCCTCATGAAGTCTCATTTCTTTTTTCCCCAGTAGCTTGTGTAAAACTAAGGTGTCACTTATTTCATTTGCAAAGCAAAGATTAGTGACAACACTCCTAAGGGCTGTTTAAGAGACAGGTATGATGGGTCAAAAGGGACAGGTATGATTTGAGTTAAATTGATTAAAAAAAAAAAAAAAAATTGAAGGAAAATTTTCAGATGGTTTCCTGCCAAGTATTTTGACAAACTCAAGTCCTGACCATAAAATGGATTTCAGAGTTGTCCTCTGGGACCCTTTCAGCTGTGAATTCTCTGGAAGTTGTTGTCACTTGTTAGTTCTGCACAAGCCCATACATTAAGGTGCAATTGTATAGCAAACTAAAGCTTTTCCTCATCAGGTCTTTGCCTTCATATCAGTCAAAAGAAATGCAATCTGAAAGTGTAACTGTCCTGCATCTATAATGATTTTGTAGTCATTTTATACATGAGCCAAGAGCGAAATTTGCTTCTAAAGCTTCTGTTGGAAAACTATCTTATATTGTTTGTCCATTGGTGTAGACGTCATCATGGTGCCCATGGCAGCTGAGGCTTGCTTCATTAATTTTTTTACGTATGCATCAAAATGTCATATTCTTCTGCTTACAATTTCATTGATGTTCTCTTGACATTGTTAAATTAAATTGTTATTTATTCACAGAAAACCCCAAACTGTCCTCTACTGCTCAGCAATACAAAGGCAGGCTTTGGGCAGATCTAGGGGGAAATGCAGACAGTGTCTGTTTTCTCTTCTACACAACCAGTGGTGTGTCTGCTCAGCATTCGCGGGTGTACAAAGTACAACTTGATACAGATTTCTTAACTTCTAGGATTGCTAAAGAAGTGGATTGCTTTTGGCTCCTCACATTTTAAGTTTCACAGCAAAATTTCTCTGCTTACTTCATATTCTGCCAGTTTCATACTTTCTTCCTTATAAGAGAGGCTGAACAAAACTGTTGTGGCCACAAGGCACTGCCAGGTTTGCCTGTCCCTGCTCAGTCTCCCCAAGATCCCCCTGCTTATGGCCCAGGAGCCCATGTCAGCCCCCAGGGCTCCATCCACCCTGCCCAGGGCACAGGACCGACCCCATGTCAGCCTCCTGGGGCCATCAGCCCTTCACCTTGTGCTGCCACAGCAGAGGTGGGCTCCAGGGCCCCCCAGCGCTGCCATGGGCTCTGCTGAGCCAGGCCCACCCATGGCCCCACAGCCCAGCATGACCTTGTCTTGTCACCGTGCCCAGGGACGTGCCCAGTGCCTGGGGCTGCACTCAGTCCTTCCTGCTCGTGGATGGGGTGGGATGGGACGAGCTGCCAGACCCTGCCCTGCTGACCTTGCAGTGCCCTGACAAGAATCTCTAAACTATTATTAATTACTGAAACTATGGCAGAGTGAAACCACACCTTTTTATGGTATTTATTTGGGAACTCCATGTCCTGGAAATGGTTGAACATGAAATGGTCCCAGCGGATAATCACTTCAAGTCATGTTACTGGAATTCAAAGCTTTCATACTGTTAATCCAGAGGAAGCCAGGAAATAAGTTTCACTTTCTTACAAAACCCCTTGAGTGTCCATGGTCTCAGAAAAACCACAAAAACTTTGGTTAGAACTATGTAATGTTCCTGTACAAAGAAAATTAAAATTGAGGGGAATGGAGAAGAGTGGAGTTGGGAGTTCTCTAGATATGAATTGAACATGACTCTTCAGAGGCTGCAGCCAGCTGTACCCAGGCACATTTCTCAGTGGCTTTCTCTGGTGTATTCACTCTTCATCATTCTTGGATTAAGTTTAGGACAAGACTAGGTGTGTCCACCCTGCCTGTGATGGGCAGACCTGCCATATCTGCTTGTAGGAGGCCCTGCCCATCATGACACAGCAAGATACAGGCTGTGTCTTAGATGGCACAGATAACTCCATGGTACCCACCAGCAGCCTTCCTCCCTTCTACAGCGTTTCCCTCTAGACCTCTTGTATTTTTATACATCTGTGCATTTAATATTAAAGGAAAGTTATTCAGAATTCAAAGTTTGAACATCTCCCATGACATAAATCTAGAACCATACCATGTCCTTTCTGATGATCAAAACAGTTAACCTTGAAGACTAGAATGAAAGAACTTTTTTCATTACCAAGGACAGTTCTGTGCTGAGAGCACTGACAGCTTCATGCTGCTTAGGACTTCCACTGGTCTTCCTGTATTCCAGACAGAAGACAGCAGTGGGGCTATACCTTCCTTCAGATATCCAGTACTAAAAGGATCATAATTCTGGTGGACAGAGGAACTGGAGGAAATGTTTCTCTGAATGCAGCCTGCAAATAGCTTTTTTATGACAGATATTCCACAGGTCCAGAGGTGGTGTTTCTGGATTAAAGACACTCTTTATCTTATATGGGGATATATTTAAGGGATAAAGGCTTTAAATTTCTCATCTAGAAGTTTTTCTGTCAGTGGGACACAAACATTAGGGCTGCAGGAACACATAACGATATGCCTTTGCAGGACAGTGCCCATTCCTCACAGCAGGATACAGTTAACTTTAAAAATACAATCTGTTTTCATACTGCATAATGCTCATGATTAAACATGAATTTCTCATAGCTATTAGAGCCTGGGGCAGTCACCAAGTCCCAGCTGATAAATGTTGCTTAAATGAAAAGACATTTTTTGTTATGCTTCTGGTAATTCAATAATTATGTGGACAAATCTCTGGCAGGGTTACTGACAGACCCTATAAACTTTCAAATAGTTTTTTTGGTTTTTTTTTTCAAATGGCAAGATAGCAATAGGTCAAATCACTAATTTTTGGCCCTGAATCATATCCCACAAGGATAAAGCTTATTTCCTTATAACTCCTACGTGACACTGGAAAATATTCTGTTTCATTTTGAAAAATGTACTAGGAACACACAGAGCTGAAATGAGGAATACATATATATTGGCCCTGATAAGTGGCATAACTGATGAGCCATTTTATTTCATGGTGACACTTTAGGGCCTTTGACAGGACCAGGTCCTGTGGTGAGAGGTGTTATGGTCATGTAGCAATACAATCACATCTGCTCAAACACTGCAGTCAGAAAAGCAGTTTGCAGCACAAAGCACCATATAATCCCTCTTCTATATCCTGAGGAGTTAGGCATACAAAGTGCCTTCGTTAAGTGTGAGAGGGGAATAACTTACTTCTCTGCTGTGGAGGTTCTAGCATTATAATTATATTATAAGTGCCATGTCACGACACAGGATGTTATGTAGGCAAGTTTGTTCACATACCCCATTGCTGGAGCTGGGAAAACTGTTCTTGATGAGTAAGTTAAATTCTTCAGCAGTTTTAACTTTCAGTATTAATCATAATGTTAATGATAATAAAGTTCGTGCTAATAGCTGCATTCTATAATTTAGGGATCTAAATATAGCAGTTTCCTGAGGCTCTGACAGCATGAGGTATTAGTCTTTCCTGACTGGTGTACTGAATGGGACTTTCTGCTGGGAGCAGTATGAATCATGGATTTAATATATGTAAATTCTTTCATGTAAAATCTTTCCTTAGTTTACAAACTGCCTACTTAGACTCACAATCTATATTTGATACGGCTATGATAAGCGGTTTTGCAATATTTTTTTATGTTGGCATACCATAAGGAGAAAGGGTTGCTACAAGTTACAGCAGAAAGGCAGAAGTTACAAAATCAATGAAAATGAAAAACAAGTGCAATCTCTACAGCACTACTATTTTAAATTTATGAATCATTAACTTTCTAGTACAATTAGAAACAAGCATCATTTAATAGGCAAAGCATAACAAAGGGATCTTGAAACATGCTTGCATGATAAATGAGCAGTGATCACCAGATTTCAAAAAGACAAATTGTTTTAAATATCTTTTAAATTATTAAGTGGATTGTTTCACTTATTAGCTCAAAATTTTTATTCCCCCCAAAATTGTGTATTGCTTCTCAAAGAAGACGTATTTAGAGAAGATATACATGCTGTTTCTGCCATGATGAAAACTGGGGAAAAGAAGATGCCCAAACCTCTGCCTTATGTAAAGGCTATTGTCTAGTCAAAAAAGAACAAACTTTTTTTTTTTTTGGCAATCGCTATAATGTGTTGTTCCCAAAGAGGTGACAGGAATGCGTTTGCAGAAAACACAGCATGTCTGTGTAAAACAATAATCCCCTTTACTACTTAATCTTAGTGAGAAGTCTAGAGCTAAGAAGGAAGACCTAAATTTAACCAGACTCAAGAATTTAATCAATTTTGGGTAAGTTTAGCTGTCCTTCCATATAATCTGGTGGCAGGGAGGTGAGACAGCAGTCTTATGAAAGGACACGTATTACTGAAGTAATGAGTTGGTGACCAGAACCTGACCTCAGATCGTTTCTACATAAGCAACATTCTGTCCTGGACGCTGATTTCAGTAACGCAGAAATGAATCCAACAAATCACACCTCCAGCCTGCTGTTCACTATTTCTAACCAAGGGTAGCACAGGCCTTCTCACCCTTCAGTCTCAGAGTGGGACACAGACACCACAGCTTAGAGGCACCTCAGAGTTCCTCAGTGTGTGGTGACCATTGACCAGTCCAAGGATCCTGCTAAAAACAAACTTACAGACATCAGCATACGGCCTCCGTCTCCTTTCTTACACGCAGAAGACAATTTCTCCATTCCAGTGTAACCTTCTTTTGAAAAGAATTCTGACCCTTCTTTACAGAGTATTTATGGTAGTAATAACAGCAGGCATTAGCAGCATTGCCTGGATGTTCTCCAGATAATAAACAACATATGGGATTCCTGTTGGCAGGCTTTCAGTCCTTACCCAAGTGGAGTCTGCTCACAGTAGTGTAGAGAAGGCTCGGCTCCCCAGCTAGCAGCATGAATGCCAGCTGAGATGCCTGCGAAGCAGAGACCTACAGCTTGGTCATCCAGAGGTATTTTGATATCCCCTTCATGAAGCATTAGGTCAGAGGAGAGAGGAGCACAGCAAGAGCAAATGTTATGCTGGTTAGCATATGGATAAAACCTAGAAAACAGTTCCTTAATTGCTGGGGAAGGATAGGCAATTAGTGCCAAGAATATGTTTATTACTGTATGTGTATACAAGAGTGCATCCTGGTATTCTGGCTGCTCTCTAAGACTCCCAAGGTCTGTGGGTAGTTATAATAGATATAGAAGCATGACCCTGACTACAGGTCCCATAAATTACCCTGTTGCATAGACTAATATTTTCTTTATGATTTTTATATATACTGCATATAAAACTATAGAAAAAAATACTTATCCTGTGCCAGCTTTTTACTAGTAGAAATATCAGGGGAAAAAAAGATTAAAAAAATCAAAATAAAGAACAATTATTTTTGTTACGATTACTTTCCCCATATTTATCTACTGCCTTATTTAATCTCTTAACTATAAGCTTTTCTGGATGAGTCCACTGAGATGTATCTGCTTCTTCAGCTTGTTGTAAGTAAGAAAATCTAAAAAATGAGGCTCAAAAGCATTTTTAATTCTGAATAGGAGTGGGTTAAGTTGAAATTTTATTTTAGGGTGATAAAAAACCAAATGTAGAGTTTGACTTATGAAAATTACCAAATCTGAAGAAATATGAACTACCCATAAATATGATCTCGAACTGAGTTTTGAGTTTTTAGACAAGTTACAGAAATTTCTATTTTTCATAATTTTTAATTTTCATTCCCCTTTCTTTTCAAAAAGTCTTGTTTTTTTAACAGAGAAAGAAAGTAGAAGTGGCACAAAGGCTGTAGAGTAGATAGTTGATTAAAACTTGGTGCTAATAACACCAAGGTCACGGGTTCAATGCCCTATATGGGACATTCACTTCAGAGTTGGACTCAGTGATAGTTGTGGGTTCCTTCCAACTCAGAATATTCTGTGAAAGCTTTTTTCTTCCCCCTTTCCTGCAAATTTACCAGAAGTTAGAGTTACTAAGAACAGTTTAAGTGGAACTACATTAGCATTCAAAACCTTTTTTTATCATAATCATTACCTTCCCCATAAAATACAGTGCTCTGTATCCTTTTGAGTAATATCAGGGGAACTTTGCAGGACATAATAATGCTATATCAGTCATAACCTCAATTACACATGTAGAAACTCAGTTTGGTCCAAATTGTCTACTCTAATAACATAGCCAGTGGCATTTTGCCTAAGCTACATCAAGCATACGGGTCCTTTACGGTTCAAAAACAAACTGTTTTTTCCCTCCTCTTTTGTCACTGATAGGCTAAAGTGCTTGATAAATAGAATAGAAATCAGTGTCTGAAGTACTTCTGTAATGGGGCTTAACCGATACAGCTCTGGAACAAAGTCAAGATCTCATGAAGGCTCTATAAATGCAGTAGATTTCCAGTTTCACATTAAAATCTGTCCATTCACAGATGAGGAGTAGCACCCCTCCTGAAACTAGGAGGTTTTGTCTGTAGGCAGAAAATGTGTGGGAAGCAAATGCTTGAGAGAATATGTTCTGGATACATAAGGCAAGGTGGAGAAAGTAGGAGGTTTGGGACAATGACTACCTAATTCAGAAATGAAGCTCAAAGTACAAACATTTAGCTTGAAGTCAGCCTCCAACTATGGCTTTGTGAACGGTTTGAGCTCTACCATATTCATTGCCTTGTTTTATGTGAATCCCTGTCAAACTCTTAGCAGTAGCGGGGATCTAAAGTACTCAAAAGAAGCCCAAACATTTGAAACAAGAACTTGGTATTCCATTAAGAATAAACACTTCTGCACTTTGATCTAACATCATTGAACATGCCATTCTTCACTTTCCTAATGCTGTTTTTCAGTTTGAATTTAAATAGGATTACATTTTTAATGTAATTTACTTCAAATATTCTCAGTAGCAATAGCAGCAAAATGAGGTATGGGAATGATGATAGCAATGTGAATTTTCAATTGATAATAACGGAGTGCTGCTATATCAGTCTACGCACCAACAAGAGAACAGTAATCAATCCGTATTACAAGGTAGTTATGGATCTGGGCCATCTCTATCACATGGGCAAATAGGTTGGTTTTACTTTTTTCACTGAAAAAAGAAAATAATTCTCACACTGTGTTTTCTTGTTGTAACTAATTTTTGATTATGGCTTTATACCACAGCCATCTGAACTGCTCTGTGGATGTTGTTAGCAAGTGCTTATAAGATGTAATAATCCATCTCCTCTATTTCAAGTCATATAGGTGACTAGAAATGGATTCTGATGGTCTGAGACCCAGTAAAGAAAATTACAGATAGTCTCCTTTAGTTGGTCTCATAAAAACCTGTGGCAGAACCAGAGAAGTTCAGTCCATGATTGCTTTGAAAACTACCTCTCCACAGAGTATACAACTGAAAATAGAGCAAACCTGTTATATCCCAGAGGCAGGGATTTGTTTTAGCATTGTTCTTTGAAAACATTTTGTGAAATCAGCTTCAGAAGCCTATTCTAAACTATGACCAGCAGTTTGGGGATGCAATTCATACATTTGCTAATATTTCTGCTCAAACAACAGGTATTTTTCATTTTCTAGAATTTATTAAAAGCAGGCATTTTTATGCCAATGCATCAGCCTGGTGTCCACAGAAATGCATAGGAACCCTCCTAAATGAGTTTTAGTTGGACAAACACGTCTCTGTAAGTTTGCTAAGACACTTTATACCTACAGAGCCTCAAGTGTTCACCCCATCAAATGAGCTAAGAAATCACTGCCCTGCAAAGCAAAAGGCAAGCCTGGAAAAACAGGGTGAGATTGGGCAGAGTGGCAGTGTGCTGCATGAGTGCCCCTGCACTGCTTGCTGCTATAAGGGGGTTCAGCCTTTCATTACAAACTGAATATCTGTTTCCTCCAAAGATCACTTCTAGCAACAGTAACTCTCTCACATTTTCTTTTAGGCAGGAAAAAAATGTGTCAGACAGTATGCTTTGGAAGGATGAAGTTCTAATTGCCAAGAAGACAAAATTCAGGAAGGAGTGGCACCTTCAGCTGTTAAGGCCAGAGAGCCTTCTATCCAGTAAATGCTCTGGATTCCTGGCAAAAAAAAAAAAAAAAAAAAAAA
>VXBX01008995.1:25785-305419 GCA_013400415.1 Scytalopus superciliaris
AAAAAAAAACCCCAAAAAACAACAAAAAACCACCATCACCCAATTCCACACCACTAAACCGATTTTTGTCTTGGAGCAGTTTATTATGAGATATTAAAGGCAGGAAATCATTAATGTATTGCAAACAGAGCACTGGTGCTGCTGTAGCTGTGACAGTCTAAAGACACACGGCACAGAGTTTGCAGTGAGAGATGGTATCTTATGCTAGATCAACCAACACTGTGAAAAAAGGACCAGCTATTGAGAGAAAAAGTGTTATTTTCTGATGGCTTGATGTAACCTTCTTTTCAGCCTCTAATAATTGCTATGACTAAAAAATATTTGCCTGACGATGACCACCATTTCCTGATATTTAACTATCCTGTGGTCCTACAACAGTTAATTCTACAGATCACTTAGTAATGCATCATATTGTAATAGTAATAATAAGAACAAACATTTAATGAAACATCAAAAATCATAGGGAGTGTTGACATTTATCCTGGTATTGCCAAGATTTGATCAAGTTTTCCACTGTTCTTAGTAATTCCAAGGGTTTTGCTCAATGTTTCCTTATATTCTTATCTCAGACTGTGGTTCACAACAGAAGGATCATAAAGCAAATAAAAGAAGAAAGGAGGAAAGATAATATTTTCTGAAACTAGGGTTAATTATCCATTTGGGTCAGCTGTTTCCATCAATGACGTCATATAGATCTCACTTAGCAACATAATACAACTAGAAAATATTGTTCCACAGGAACGCAAAATACTGTGAATTATGTAGATAACGAGTTTTTAATTACTAAGTTCACTTGATGCACAGTCTCAGCAATGTTCCAGTAAATGTTGTTTACATGATGAAAAGTGCACGTTAAGTGCAGTACAGTTTACCACTCTATTCACTCCCTGCACTCACAGGAACACATTAGAGAAGAGATTTGAATCCTGTTATAATGACCTCACTGAAAGAGAAGTCAAAACCCAGTGAGAAGGAATATTTTGGTAACAATGTAAAGTTAAAGTGCTACAAAAGGGCCTAGAATTTCTTAAGCATTTTGTCCCGTGTGTGAATATAAAAGGCTACAATTTAATTCCAGGTTAAAACTGAAGTTGCAGCTATATAAAACCCAAAATGGTTCATTTTGCTTGACCTTCAATTTGCTATTATAGAGCTAATCATGAACTGTGAGGATATAAAAACTGCAAAACACAGAAACCTCCAAAGGGATAAGGCTTAATCCTATCATGATAGGATGGCTCCTTTCCAGACAGGCCATATTTGCATTTGACAAGGCTGTGGACTCCTGTCTCCACCAAGGAGATAGGATGTATGCCCCAGCTGGAACCGAAACCAGTGTAGCAACATCTATTGTTTCCTTTGCTCTCTGTGGTCATAAATGTGGATTCTTCTGTCCCCTCTTAGTTAACATAATGTATTCTCCTAATTGTAATGTCCCATCCCAGTTCTTAGCATAACTCAGCCTCCTCATTGTAATATGTCTATATACATCGAGATTTGTAATCAATAAACAGATTCTTGTCCACTGCCCCCGGATAAGGGTCTTGTTTCTGACCGTTACAATGAACGTTTAGTAGATTTTTTTTTCAGAAGGAAAAGAGGAGACATATACAGAAATACGCATTTGGTTAATAGAAGAGAAACATGGAGAATAAAAGTAGAATTTTGAGTGACCTCACTATGACAGTAACTTTTAACCAGTTCACTCAATTTTACATATATTGTGACACACTGGCTATGATGGTAGGTATCCATATCTCTTCCTTTGGAAATTAGAGGCAGTTTATTGTGATTTCAAGGCAATTCATTACATCTTCCATGCTGAAAATGCTGTTTGCATCCTGAATGCATGGTGGTTTGTATAACTTGCATTCCATATTTCCAGAGAGTATTTGCCGATGAAGTGAATTGTAAAAATCTATCAATTTCAGCAATGGCAAGGTCAAATTATTAAATATCCTTGACTAATGTATAGTGGCTTCATAACTGCAGGCTGACATAACAGCAGTATAATTTGAAATGTTTTATTTAGACACAGTGAAACCATTTTAATTTCTAGTTCTTATTTGTTGCATAAAGTTTAAAAAAGTAATAATTTTATTCTAAAAATAGAGGTTTTTTTCAAAAATTTTCAAGGTTAAAAAGTAATATTGGGTGGGTTGTTTTGGTTTTGTTAAATCTGTATTTTTCAATGCAAAACTGTTCTGTTTCAAATTTCCTAATTAACTCCACTGGTAGATGCAGTACTTAAAAATTGCATGGTGATTAGTACCCTTTTTCCATGTAAATTTGGCATGACTATGTACATTTCCTATTATATTGAAGAATAACAGAGAAAACATTTAACCCTAATTATATTTTCACAGTAGATTATCTGAAAGTTTACAAATCTTGTATTAAATGGTTAAAGCTCTTTCCAGGCCAAATGGCTTGGCTTTACTGATTTTGGTTTCCAAAAGTTGCTGTTTTTCTATTTTCACATAGCCCTGTTATCTAGTGATGACAGGCTGCCTTTGCTTCGATTCTTCACCACTTCCACACCACGCCTGTTTACCCTTAGACAACACTTCACCACTGCTCAGTGCCACTTTGCCAGCAATTTGCGAATACTCATTCAAGCACTAAAAAGAAATCCAAAGATTCTAAAATTTTGAAGGAAAGTTTCTCAAGTAGCTTAAAATGAGCAGTAGGGTGTCCACACTGGCTACATGAAAGAGACTGAGAATGAATTCTTCCTTGATTGCTAACGCATTAATAAAATGTTTGCTAGCTGTGCTCTCACCTCTACTCCATCTCTTTGGCCACAGCTGAGTGCTTACTCATAAACCTTTTGAACCCAATTAGCCACCACAGTAGGTATCAGCAGTCCTCATAACTCCCACTTTGTAACTATACACTAGAGACATTTATGATGGATCTTGTGATGATGAGCAACACACACAGTGGCTTTACCCCACACTTGAAATGTTTCTTTTCGAATGCAGACAATCTGAGCCACAAAAGCAATTTTGCACACAAAATGCCAGTATCAACTAATGTGGGCAGAGAGCCAGGGCTGTAGCAAGAACGTCATCTCTCTTCCTCTGGGTCACCTGAAAATTGCCACATTTTTGCAACAGCAAACTCAAATGTTGATCTATTTTATGCTGGATGCTGTGAAGTCCAGTTGGTTGAGAAATTACAACTTTGTATTGATTTTCTTCTCCTTTTAAAAGGCTTTACCAGGAGTATTAGTGTTATGCCATCTTTAAATTAATGACATACTAGTTTTTATAGCCTGTGTCTATCACCAACATAAAAAAATAAAGACCACAGAAAGAGCAAGTCTGTTTGTTCTGAACTTCGAAAGAAACTGTAGTCAGTATTTTGACTGGGCCTGTGTCAATAACAAAAATAAGATTATACAGAAAGATCCCATTTGATAAGAAGGTGGTTTTGTAAAACAACACACAACAGGTCAAACTTGTCAGGAAGAAAAGGAAGTCACAGGACTTGGCTGGGGCAAAGGCTGAACAACATTCATAAATTAGCTGATGCTTAAAAATGTTATTCATTATGCTCTATTTATCAGCTTGTAAAGGCTCCCATTTTGATTTATAATAACACTCCTCCTCAGTCATCACCCTTCTGCCACTTTTCATTAGATTAGAAAACTCAGTTCTGTATGCCTTGTTCTCCCACAGAGAAGCAGAAATTTATTTTCTTCTTCACCTTTTGACTACAATATGCATTTTTGCCTAGATTCTCCTGACTTCTAGTAGTGCCATAATGTCCTGGACAGCTCCCCACCACCTCAAAGCTGTGCCCATGAACAGCATACTGCATCTTGATTTTTCTTCCTGACAGTAGAATATTGAAATCAATTTCAAAGATAAAAATGCCATCCGCTTTGACTCATCAAGTGGAATAAAGCCCTCTTGCTGAGAAAGCCATTTGAGTGAGGGTTAACTGTGACCCGTGCTCCTCCACAGTCCTTGGAACATCTGGCCATATGGGCTGTAAGCAGATTAATCCAGTGCTTTGCACTCTCCTCCTTTAAACAGCTTAAAGGTTGCTGTTTAAATAGCACGGCATGCAATTTTTTAAAAAAAGATCAGCAAATATCTAAAATAACTGGGACCAGATGAATAACCCTTCTCCACAGGAAATTTGCGGAAGACTTCAAGAAGCATATTATTTTAAAATTACTTGCTTTTGTTGTGGTCTTGTGTTTTAACTTTATGTATCTAAATTTAATCTTTCCCAAAGTTGTCAAATCCTATCTAGCTTACATGATTGATCCAGACACACAACTTCCACTATTCCTGCTTCTGACAATTGCAATAGACAGTTTCAAAGTCTGGGTAAGAGACCTGTAGTAACACCACCTAGTCTGGATGAAGCCTTTATGCCTAGACGTAGCATCCCTCCCAGGATGCCGGTAGCAATGTAGTTGTAAATTCAGCTGTAGCTCCAAAAAGCTGCAAAGTGCACCCTCCCAGCACTGACCACCCAGCTGGTGCCTGTTAGTGCCCAGAGCTATGTAAGCATCTCTCTTGACATGCCCTCTGTGGCTCAAGCAGAGACTAGGGTCTGGCTACCTTCCTCACGCTTGCTGATGCTTTTGGCCGTAGGAGCAATTCCAGCCAGACTGTACTGATGAACTAGAGGTCATGTGGAGGACATGGATGCAGAGGCTTTTTTTAATACCTCTTTTTTTTTTTTTTTCNTCAAATTTTGATTGTTTTTGAAAACAGGAAAGCACTTTTAATTTATTTTTAAATCCAAGGTTTTACACAGAAATAATTACTTTAAAAGCAAGTCAGGTTGAGGGCAAGTTCCAAGAAATGTGAAGTCAATATCAGACACATTTTATCCCCATGTGTGTTTATAGGATTTTTTAATTTTTTGTAAAAGCAGAAGCTAAATTCCCCAGCACCAAACCTTTGCTTTGTTTGCCATTGTACTTTGGGGTTTTTGACTACATCTAAATTCATGCTCGCCTGTTGCTTTCCAAATATTTCACCTCTCAGCTCTTGTGCTTCATAGTTACTTCACTAGTGATTTAGCCTCTGACAACTATGCTTCCATGTGTGCAGCACAATGAATCCTGGCCTGAATAGTTGTTTCTCTATGTGAGTTTGAAGAAGTTGGCATTTCACAGGTGCTGGCGATCACTGCTGCTCTGCAGACAAGCTGAGGTCTTATTATCTTCATTTTGCATAGCTACTAATTTTAAAGTTGTCCATCATGATTAGTTCTGGGACTAAATCCTGTCAATTACCAACCATGGTGAGTTCAAGGTTGTCTCTCTAACTGAAAAGAGAGCAACTGAGGAAGCTCTGACAGTACCATCTGAAACACTATTAGAAAACAGTTTCTGAAGTTGGAAGTCTTACTAACACGCACAGCAGCACATTGCCTATTGCTCTGCATTCCCATTTAATGAAGAAATTATTACTAGACAGCACTAAGTTAAGAAAAGGGATGATATTTTGATTGATTTATTGAACTAGCTCTATTAAAGAAGACTCTATCACTGAGCTGACAATCCCTGTTGTGCATCTTCTAGGAGGGGTCCTGAATGAGAGCTGAGTTCTAAAGCATTCACCGGAAACAGATTTCAGGAGCATGACAACAGCTAAGACAGTGTTTTAAGGACTAGGTCTCACCGTTTGCTTAAGTTGTCTGTATCACGTACACCAAAAGGCCAGCCTGAAACATGAAAGACAGCAATCCACAAACGTTTGGGCTGATCCTGCCACTGACAATACCCCACCAGCCAGTTCAAGTCAGATGAGCATGTGATGCTTGGTCCTTGTGGATAACTAACAGTGACTTCGTGAACCACTGAAGTGGAGTAATTCTTTTTTTCCAATAAAACATATGCAACACTGCCATAGGGATTCTTTCTTTCCCTATAATTTGATGACGATTATACCTACAGCATGGTGGAAGATAATTTTGCAGCTCTTTAAAAGTTTCTGATTTTACATTTTTCCTATTCCATCTGGGTTGAAACCAAGAACTTTCCAGTGAAAGCCCAAATCTCAGGATATCATAAAAAGTTAGGATCTTCCTCTGAACTGGAAGATAACCCACATAAACTTTCTTTAGCTTTCAGTTTCTGCCAGAGACTTCTATTTTATCAGCTCAGTTGGGATTCCTGACTACCAGGATACAGACTTGGTATCTCTTGCTTTGCCCTAGTAACTATTCAATTATTTAAACATGGAACAGCTCCAACAGATGCTATTGCAAGAAACACACTCTGTAACAGCACAGTCAAGGCATTCATTTGGGACACTGAAAACCAAGGGTCAAGTCCTTTTAACATACAGTTTTAAAATCTTTATACAAAGAATTAAATTTATGCTAGACACACAACATCACTGGGTCAGGGGAACATAAGTCAAATGACTGTTCTGGGCTATATCCTGTCCTAGCATGGAATTAACTCCATCTCTGGTTATTGGCAAAATAATTTGTCTGTTGAATTTTGGCAGAAATGGGCTCTTACATCTTGTACAACGGCATCCTTAGAAGCAATAGAGATTGTCTCAACTCAGTAATGCAAAAATGTAACTGACAGCGCTACAGCCACTCCAATAGATATATGGTATGAAAACCAGCTATTTTGTGGAAGTCCAGAAGTTTTATTGAAATGATAAGGTATTAAAGCAAAGTTCAGAGTTGTTGCTTATGGTTCACTTTCTCAGCAACTCAAAAAGAGTCTTTGAAGGGCAAGCAGCAGAGAAAGCTGCCTTGGAACTAGGTATTAAACCCAATGTTCCTGTTGGGGAAGGGACTCCTTAAAGAATGTAAGTCCAGTCAAGATCCATGCAGGTCAGTGGAACTTTGTGGCTTCACACCTGTTAGAAACCCAGTACAGAATCCCTTGGCAATCAAAACCAACAGCACAGAAATTTAGCTAGAGTCACCGAGGGAAAGGCATTCATCTTCAGCTCATGACACAACATTTCTGAGGCTGCTAGGAGGTCTGGTGGTGTAAGTCCCCTCACTGTGGGAGACTTTCATCTTGCTGATGGTAGAGCTGCAGGTTATGGGTTTTATATGGCTCTCAGGGTTGGAGCAGTGGTAGCACTGGATGGGGCTGGCCCAGCACTCATGTGCTGGGGACCATCAGTGCAGCCACTGTCCACCTTGGTACAAGGGACAGCAGCTGCCTGGCCACTTGTGAGGTCCCTGAAACTGCAAAAACTTAGAAGAGCAGAGATGGACAGAACAGAACCATTCCATATGAAAAGCACTGATTCACAACAACTGGATGTGATTTCTTCTTTCTGAAACTCAGTGACTTTGTGGTATGAATAATTCTCTGACTACTGCTAAGATAATGTCTTTCTTCAAACTGATATCCTGCAATAATTTATATAAACACTGTAAATTACATATTTGCACTGTATATCAATTTTATGTCTGTGCCCACTGATTTCCCTCATACAACAGAGAAATAAAACTTAACACAGTGTTCACATACACCATCAGCTGCCTGTCTGACTCCTCAGAAGCTAACAAAAACAGTGTAGGTGACAGTCAAGACAAGCAAACTCAGGCATTCCTAAATCTTATTTACCTTCCATCACTGCCTTTTCTTTTCTGATTCATCTATAATGAATATCCTCCCCTCTTCATTAGATCCAGTTACTGTTTCTTTGTCTACGGTAATATAATCCATGTGGTTTAAAAACACAGTTCATCTCCCTATTTCTTTCCCCTTACCATTAGTATAATTGGGATGAGGCTTTGCCCATGAGACGGACAGAGAGAGTTCCCAGTAATAAGGTATTGGAAGAGGTTAAAAGTGAGAGACCTGTAAGGCAGAAAGAAACATACTGCAGCAGCTGTTCAGATGAACAAGCCTGGGTTTCATGAGGCTCTGAGCGACTGCTGCTGCTGCCACGTTACACATGAAGAACTAAATGTGATGCCCCAAGGCAGAGTACGTGCTTTTGGCAAGGAGGGTACCTTCCCCCCACCTGGGTGCTTTGTGGCAGAGTGAGAACAGGGCCAGCTCCTGAAAGCCACATTGCAGCAGCTTCTCAGCCACTGCTGCTGCCGCCATTGGTTTTCAGGACAGAACAAAAGAACTCAGCAAGCTCCCTCCTCATGGCTCTCAGAATAGCACTGTAAGATATCCCGATACCGCAAAAAAGATGGGAAAAGATTTGTACAAGAGGCAAATTGTATGATTTCTGTACTCTCAATTAAATCTCTTACCCTGCACAGTGACGTATCTTTTCCGGGATTATTTTTGCAGCCATGGATTTCCCTTACTTCTTCACTAAGTAAATATCCAAAGTAAGACTTTAGTCCTAAGACATATGGAAATAAAACAAATCAAGATTCATATAAGATGGTGTCCTCTGGTTGACCTGTCATGTAATCCTCAGATTTTGAACTGCACCCAGTCTATAAAAACACATGGACTGGGAGGAGCAGATTGGGAGGCAGACTGAGTGCAACAGGCAGTAGGTGATGACACTGCTCAGAAGTGATCTCAAAGAGCTAAAACCCCTCAGGTCTGCAGGATATATCTCCCTTCACTGCCCAGTTTGGCTTGGAGAAAGCCTTGCAACCAAAAGCAACTGTGCTGTAAGATCAGTAACTACTGAAGCCTATTGAACTGGTAAAGGGCAACCTTATGGTCTCATCTCTAATGCTGAGTGTTAGACTTGGCAAAATAGCACCACAACACGTGTTCTGGTATTTGTTTCTGCCAGCTGTGCTCCACTCTGTATTTCAGAGGAAAAAGATCAAGCTTCTAACTGGAGTTCATTTCAGTTCCTCTGCCTTTCTACAAAAGAGTCCAATGTGGACAGTGAGCATAATTTGAAAACTATTTAATAGGAATATATTAGAGTCAATTAATGAAGTGATCCCTTCTTACCACACTATTGTCTGCTATTTGTCAGCATTTTATAAAGCAATAGCTGCCCCTGTTCTGTTGCAATGTATATATCCCTGTATCCCATCCTGCATGTTACAAAGAGAGGGCTGACTCAGTCTGTTTTGACCACTGACTCTGCCAGAATGCCAAAACGCTGCTGTGAGCATCAGAGGAACGTGCCAGAGATTAGACAAAGGAATCCTTTGTAAAACGGCAGTACACAACTGTTCTGAATCCATCTTCAGCAGCGTCAGGCTCTGAGAGCTGAGAGCACAAGAGAGGTTTGCTCTTTGAGCTACCCAGCTTGTCAGTGAGTCTCTTCCAGCCTATGCACCATCAAGCACAGGGACAGGAGCCAGGGGCCAAACACAAAGCAAGCCAGGGCTGGCAGCCAAAGATCCAGAGGGATGCACTGGTCCAGAGGCCAGAAAGGCAGGAGGAGGCAAGGCTTGGCTGTGCTGTCCCCTGGAGGAGCCAGGGATCAAGGAGCAGAAACAGCTCTGCTGGTGGAAGGATGAGGGACAAGGCTCAGTAGCAAGAGCGATACACAGCTACTGCCAAGAGACACTGCAAGCAGATGAAGCCAGTGGAGGTGATTGACCCCTCCACCAAATGAGCAAGGGACACATTCAGTAGTTGGATTTAGCAGACCATTTCACTGGAAGAGCTGGGCTGAGGAGCTCTGAGCTCAGGCAGAGCCTTCTATCTGACCCAGAGCCCATGCTGCAATAGCAGAGGTGATGACATACTGAGTGAGGAGTAATACAGCTTGAGCAACTTCATTCTACTCTGCTAAACCTACTCTTGCTTATGAAGAGCTGGAGCTTGCAACATTTTTGTCAGAAAACAGATGAGAGTTGGTTTGGTTTTTTTTTCAATCCTAATTCAAAGAATGCTAATTCACAAATAGTGATTATTGCAGGATTTTAGGAACATAATCAGAAAGCTGGAAGGAGGCTGAGGGTAAAGCACACATGGCCAGTGTTCTGTAGACAGGTGGGGTTGTCTGGACCTCAGCCCTGTGTGAAGAAGCCAGCTCACCCCACCACCACCTCCTGCTCTTGCCTGCCTTGCTCCACAGACCTGCAGCATGGTGAGCACGGCCCATTGTACAAGAACCTACAGTGCAACTGGGTTTTTAATGTGGCCATGCTGCAATAAGCTTCCAGAAAAATACACTGGTGGATGAACCAGTAGCATAAAAACATATTAGGACCAGTCTTTTAAAAAAACCTCACTCAAACTCCCTCTTGATACTTGCAAGACTCTCAGGACCCCTTTAAACCCTCATTCCTGGTTTCATAAGAATAATCTCTTGCCAGATAGGCACAAGAAGAAAAAGGTCCCTTCATTACAGAAATCCTGCATAAAACACTACACTTTGAATTGTTTTTAAGTAAGATACTAATGTAGCTGAAAATGGCTGAATTATATAAGCTCTAGTGTAAGATTTTTCACATTTCATGGAAACACAAGTACAAAACAACACATTTGTTATTCATTACATGAATCTCCATAAAACCTCAGTCTTGTAAAATGTAATGTCAGGAAAAATCTGATTAAATGACTCTGTGCTCCCCTGGGGAAAACTTACTTCAATTAGAAGAAATTGTGTTAAAACCTGCATTTCCTGCTCCATTTCACCTGGTTTATCATTTTGATAACTTCATGCTAGGCTAAAGAAATGCAAAAATCAGTAACTGTCAGGTAAGCACTAAAAACATATATACATTTATGATACCTATTTAGACTTCATGCTATTCAGTTGTCTGTTTTCAAAGCTTAAGTACTTTCTTTGGGATTAATTTAGTCATTTTTAATAATCGGAATATTTAACTAGGTCAGTCTCTGGCACAACTGGAGTTGCCTGCTCCAGTTGTTTGGCCAAGAATAGCCCTTGAGCTGGACAGTCAAGGCTATTTTGAAACTACATTTAGGTATTCTCAGGTATTAAGTGAGAAATGTGGTTCTTGATTAATAAAAATCTTTGTTGACTCTTCACAATAATTGCATCAGTATGCATTAAACTTTGATTTAGGAAGACAGTTGTATTGTGAGCGATTAGATGATTACTGAGAATATACCTGAAGATTATCAACTATAATAGATATTTTGTCTTTTCCTGTCTTTGATTTGAGTTTGTCTATTATGCAGCTGTGAATTCTTACTATTAAAGGGAATGCAGTTGCTACTCTATCAACATACAACCAGCTTTAAAAACACTAGCTAAATTCATACCTTAGGCCACTGACATGTGCTATTGAGAAAAACAGCATACTACTTGTCTCCTTAAAATATAGATGTTCACTGCATATTTTCTATTGCATATGCTAAACTGCAAGGGAATATACTGCCCCATATGACGCATGTGACATCTGCTATGGCTAACAGATATTAATGAGCTTGCACATCTGTTCTCCTTCAATTTAATGGCCTCATGGCAAAACTGTGAATGCAGATGCAAAGGCAGATTTCATTGACTTCTTCATTTTCTACATGCTGGAGGCAGCTCAGGACAGATACTGGAGCAGTCTTCTGTTAGGGTAGGGGAACCTATGCAGTGAGGTGCCACTCATCATGTCAGTGTAGCAGTAGAGAGGGGCAAGGCCAAGTGATACTCCTGTCAATGCAAGAAGACCTGTTTTGCAGCTTTAATGCTATAGAGGTATCAAAAGTATACACTTCTGAGCAGTGAATTTTATTATTAGAATAGTATTTTGATTCAATGAGTTTCTGATAGATTTTCAGTTTCCTGTGTACCTTTTCGAACAGCAAGGAGAGACCATCTGAAAAAGAGCATTTTTGTAAAGGGCTGACATGTTTATTCAGTTTTCAACATGAAAACCCACAAAAGAAAAAATAACACATCCAACTTTTTCTATCCTCTGACCAGTAAAAATAGGAATAGGAAAGTAAAAAATATCATATAATTCCTTGCTTCTGACTATTGAGAATTTAACTTCCATCCTGTACAGAGAACATGGTGTTTAGCAGAATATCCCAATGCAATATGCAAAATATTAATCCTTGAACTTTCCCTTAAAATTTTGGCTGGTGTGCTAGGTTGTAATAAGAACTTTGCTACTCTGGATACTGAGGACTAGGGAACAGACCTAACCTAAAGGAAACCGTAAGGTCTAAAAAAGGACAATTTTGGCTGAAAACACAGCAAAATTCAGTTTCAAAATGAAGGTAGCAGTGGTGATAAAACTTTTAAAAATAATAAACAAGGCAGAAAGGAAAAAGCAAAAACCAATCAGGATTCCACAAATATCAAGATCTTGATAGAGTAGGTTATTATAATGTAGGGAAAAAAATCTATAGATAACTGCTTACCAATAAAAGAGTGGGAGAAATTTATGAGTGGCATAGATCCTTTTCTATGTAGATGGTGTACAGCACACAGACAGGAGCGTTTAAATAATTTTTTTATGTTTTCACAAGAATAAAGTTTCTAAGAGCACAATGAAGTACTTTCTATCACTTTCAAAGAGGATATCAAACAGCAAGTACAGGGAATAAATACTTTTCAGGCTGCAGTCATGAAAAACTTGCATAGAACATCCAATTTCTTCTGAAACTCACTTAAGCTTTTGAAAAGACGCAAGCTCATCTGCCTTTGATCAAAATTTTTTATTCAGTTAGTAGCCAGTGACCTAAGAGTTTGCTTAAAATGCAGATTTATAGCTAGTCAATACCTCAACTCTGAATTAACAAAGTGTTCATATCTCATTAGCAAACAATTTGGCATGACATGAGCAGATCAGTAGATCAAACAACTCGATGCTGAGGTTCCTACATCTGTGTCAGATGTAGTTCATCAAGGAATTTACTTTGAAGCAGAGTTTGTCTGGATCATGAAAGTCTCCACCTGCTGGGTGCTCAATGCTGTTCATGGCCAATCATTGTTTTTGACTCTCCCCTCAGAGCTGGCATCCGTTCATGAGCACTTGGAAGGAATTTTTCAATTCAGCTTCCTCCAGGAGAAATTTCAAATCCAAAACTGTGTTCCTAACTAAACCAGAAAACACTGAATGGAGGCAATGCAGGGATTTGCTTCAAACCAGCCCAAGTCCCACTACAGCTGTAAACATTCACCTGAAGTAACAGTTTCTTGCTGTGCCACCATCCACGTCTTATTCTCCACTGATTCTACCTAAACCCTCCCCTATATTTAAGAGTATGATTCATAACACAACCAAAGTGTTACAGGGGAAAAAAAAAATTAAGCTGCACTACTGTATGTCTTCCTTGAAATTCTCCATAGGATTAACTCTCATTTGGGCAGTGTTAGCTCCTCCTGTTAACACCCTAATAGCTGGTAGGTTGAATAAGCACTTCTGAAGGTACCATGTGGCATGTCTTCTGCAGCTGGTCTAGCTGCAGAGAAGAGTTAAAGCTAATTGTTTTGTTAGGCTATAGTACTACGGTCACTGCTGGAAAGAAAGCTTCACTGCCTGAAAAAAGTGTTAGGGTGTTAAAGAAGGAAAAGTAGTAATTTACACAACTTCTTCAGGGCTAAAATGGTATCTTATATTTAGGAGCTCTTGGCATCAAGTATCCTTAGTTCCCCATGGAAACTAGGCCTGTGTGAGTCAAAACCACACAGCTGAACAAAAATAAACACAAGTGAAAATTTTTCTTTGAGTTGATGCAGGCAATCATTTTTCTGTGTGTTTTCTTTGGTAAACTGAGAAGAAGATTTGAGAATTGTAATAATTTAGGGGAACTTATTATAAAAGTAAGAAAAGTAAAGAAATTCTGGACTACTTTCGTAACAAGATTCAACCGCCTTTCAAACACCAGGGAAGATGCATCTATGTAAACCATGCACAGTACCACCATACTCTGGAACTCAAGTCCTCCAACAAGGAGCAGGTCACTTCCCAAGCAGATGGGAGCCTTTGCACAGCAATTGGAATTTATATCTCTCTTCTGTGAAGACAGAACCCTAGCCATCAGACTGTATGTGTAGTATAGGCAAAAAGGAGCCTCCCTTAGTCTCTCTTCTTAAAGATCCTTAACATTGGCCAAATTATTGCAAATCAGGTTAAACTGATTGGCAGTTATCATGGAGAGAGAGAATGATGTTGAGCCTGTAACTCACGTGCTAATAAGGAGGGTCCATCACATTTCCAGTTAAATCTAAAATGTTTGAATTAATTTTCCTAACAGTTTTTAATGAAAATTAATTAATGGGAAGGTAAGATTTTTTTTTGCGTAGAAAATGTTCATCCTTCCTTCCACATCTTCTGACTAATCCATAGAGAACATGGATATCAAGATCTGTGCATAAGGTACTGCAATCATGCATCTGCTCCTTCCATGAGAGAAGTATCAGATAGATGCAGGCAAAATGGAAAATGTAAATTACAAATGGAACACCTGTAAGGTATTCATCTGGTGAAGAACAGTAAGCCTCCTCGGGAAAACACAAGAGTTTTGGTTAAATTATTCTGAGTTGCAGAAATGGACTTCTGATTGTCCATGTACGTATGTACATATAAATAGACATACACATGACAATCCCAGTTCTAGCAAGAGGAATGTGCAGATGTTGTCTCATTACTTATATTGCATTTTCTACCTTGTCTAAAGTACATTTAATGAAAGCCCAGCATGGAGTATATTTGAATTCTGGTTTGGAAGGAGTACCCACGTCTCTGAACTCTTACCTGGTTAAGCTCTTTTCAGAGGAACAGCTCTCAATTCTCCTGTACTTGAGGAGTACAGTATAAGGAACACTTTGCCACTCTATGGGAAAAAAGCTCCTATAGAAAGAAATGTTTCAGAAGTCTGTTGTGAGCATTAAGGGAACTCTCTGGATCAGCACTGAAGACTTCTTTTGCATGTAACATTAATGGCTTGATTTGCTAGCACCTTCCATTTTAGAGGCTGTAAATGTTGATATATTTATTGCTGCTAAGAAGTAACTATTAAGGTATTTTTAGGCACTTCACCCTGTGTATACTCTATGTAAAGAAAGCAATCTTAGGTGCAACTTAAGACTGCATATTTCACATTTAGTCCTATTTTGTTAATACAGGATGGTCTAGCATATTTTTCTTCAGCTATATAAAATTTCACATTATTGCTTGCCAAGTTATTTTAAAGAGATTTATAAAGACAGCTCATAACATCTTCAGAGGCTGAAAACCCGTTATATCTGTAGGAGGGATGAAAACGATTCTGAAAACCATTTTCTGGAAGGGGCTAATGGCTGAGAGCATGAGAAGAACCTGAGAACAGTTTCAATGGTATTTAAAAGAATGCATTTTTTCATTTAGCTCTTGGAAGAGGCTCTCATATGGGTCAAATGTCTTGGCAATTTGACAGTAAAATACAATTTATTATAAACCCAATATAAATCAAGGCTTCCAGAGACTCACTTGTGGCCTGATAAGGAAAGTTTAATTTCAGTAACTGCAGACCTGATCCTCTACCTCCTTTCTTGAACCACTAATGTCACTGATTTGGTGACTACACTCCCAAAGTGGTACTAAAACCAGTCCCTGAAGCCCAATACTAGGGCAACTGTCACCAGTGCAGCAGGCGACAGGACAACTGGGAAAACAGTGTCTGGACTTCTGTCACGTCTACATAAAGGAAAGGACAGAGGCACAAGCAGAGATGAAACAAGCACACCCTAGACACAGACTTTACTGTGTGACTCCTCACTGTGGGCAGGGTATTTTACTCAGTGTCAGTTTTCTTAGTCTCCAAAAGCAGTTGAATTTTGTGGCTGAAAAATCTATGTCATCAGATCAGAAGAGCTCTCCACTGAACAGGCTGCATTAAGCAATGACCTGCAACAGTTAATGAAGGTAGTAGGCACACCAGAAGCATTTAAATGCTGACAGAAAGGAAAACCTTAGAAAAAATCCTGCTCACAAAGATGATAAATCTCTTTACAAATTGCATGACAGTTGGTGGTACATCCGCTACCTCTGTTGACACATTCTTTTGTGAAACAGCTGCTTTACAGTCACTGAGGATGTTGTCCATAATCCACCACACATCACTTTCCAAGGAATCCATATGGAAATCTTAGTGTCTAAGCCCCATTTCTGGTTAAATAAAACTTCCCTTGAGTTCTAATGCTCAAATCCTAAAGGAATTATATTGCTTCCTTTTCATAGCAATTATGGGAAACGCTTCTCAGCAACACAGCCTGTTGATGTACATTGACGATAGTATGAGTTTTCCACATAAACTTGCAAAATCAAGTGTCATTGCTTTTGTTCTTAGAGTAGAAAACAATAGAATTTAATCTTGAATTGATGAAGGAGCATCTAATAAAGTATAGTTTCTACCCAGAGAGAACAGCATTTAAGTTACATTTCCTTTTGCTTTCAACAGTGAGAAAGAGTAACAATGAAGACTCCATGAAAAGACATGTTTTAATTTCCATATAACAATCCTTATCAAAATGAAAATGATTTTGCACTAACCTTGAAAATGATAGCAGGCCTAAACCTCAGGCCCCTCAGGAAGAAATAACTACGCAGTGGAAAGGACATAAAGGTAAAAATGTTGTATTTATATAAAGATAACACATTTACAATGCTATTGTTTAGAATAAAGACAATCTTTGTAAAAAAAAACCAAGAAAAATACTTCTGAATGTTACTATGCTACTATATAGACATTTGGTGAAGATTAGAACTATTACTCTAAGTCTCAGTCAAGCAGTGCTATTAAATATGTCATTACATGGGACACTGTAATTACACAGAACAGTGACTCCTACAGAACTCATTTTATAGTGGTCAATTCTAGTAATTTATGTCTACCATCACTGTAAGCAAATGAGATGAAGAACTCATTTTGTGACTGCTAGCTGAAAGAAGATAGGAAGTAATTGCTTGGATCAATATTTTATTTATATTTTACTCATTTATAAAATGTGTCTGCTAGTGCATCTGTAGAAACATAAAAATGGAATAACAGAGTATATTGACTACCCAAGGTTGGCAAATACTATGTTATAAAAGAATTCTAAAAATGTCTACGTATCTTCAAGTGGTTAACTGATAAAATATCTATAGAAAGCCCTGAGAATAAGTAGTGGATTTTCTGGGTTTTGTAAAAACAATAAAGTCCTGATTGCACACTAGAAATGGGTTCTTCTTTGCAGTCCTTCATCTGGAGCTCTTGTCATGATCTGTACAGAATTGAAGGGATTGTCTAAGCTCACCCACAGATCACACATAGAAAAAGAAGGTCTTCAATGGGATTCGGAAGGGTCAACAGTTCAATTTCAAAGTTTGTTGAACTAGTGAGATGCAGGGAGTTACACAAATAGTAAAGACTTAACCTGCAATTATTCAGATTGCTCGTAGAATAAGGCAGGATAAAGGCAAGAAAATAATACTTTATAAGATTCCCATATGAGTGTCAGTTTCCCTGGGACTGAAATCTTGCAGAAGTGATGTAGACAATCATACCAATTTTGGACAGCCTGACCAGCACTGCAGAACTGGTCAGAGAAGAAGGAAAGAAAAATACTCCATTTTTCTGATAAGAATCCAGAGGGAATTTCACAGAAGGAATGCAGAAAAACCCTTTTTGATTAATTCCAAAATACTTCTTTCCATTATACTCCCAGTTTACAGGCTAACTGAATCACTCACAAATGTATTTCTGAGTATGTTGTTCAATGTGTTCCATGACATTTTCAGTAAAACCTACAATGAATACATTTTTTCCAATTCTCAGATAATTATAAGTAATAAATATACAATAGTAAGCAATTAGAAAAAATTGGGACTTAGGACATGGGAACTAACAAAATTACAAAAAATGTAATGGGATTTTTTAATGCCACAAAAATTATAATACAGCTTCCACGCTCCTTTCTGGACTCCTGGGGAAAGGTTAATTGGGTGCAGGCAGAGACAATGTGGTATAGTGACTGAGCAGTACTGTCTGGGTGTAATTACTGCCAAGCTCCATTCAAGCTCCAGTATAAGTATCCTAAAGTTGAGAGGTGGAGAGATCTCAGCATGAAATGTCAGCAAGGAATATGAGGCAGAATAGGCAATATGAAATGTGGAAAGTAGGCATGCCTGCACACATTCCCTTTTTCATTGAAAGTATTTAATATATGTAAAGACATCAAGCAGTGAGAACTTAGGGAATACTAGAATTAGTAGTTTGCATTCAGCATTCGTCCTAATTTACCATTCCTTCTCAAGGCATTAGAATGGTTTTTAATGACTTGAGCACATATGATCTTTTCCATATGCCTCTTATCTCACTGAGTGAATGCATTAAATAGCACTTGATGTTCTGTTATCTCCTTGCTCAACATACTGGGTACACGTCTCACAAATATAACAGATACATTCCTGGGCTGTTCTGTTGTACAAACAGAACAATCAGGTGATTCCCAAATTTTATTTATATATTTTCTTGACCTGTAAAATGAGGGAATAGATATCAGCACCATTTTACAGATATGCTACTAAGTCAAATAGACATTAAAATTAAGACTACCTACTAGTTTTAAAATTATTTTGAGATGTCCTGGGACTGACTTTTCAGGATAGGTAACATTTGTACATATATATAAGTAAATAATGCATTATCATTGTATATTAATTATATTATATTGTTAATATATTCTGAGAACACTTCTTTTAAGTTAAGTTGTGCCTGGCACTGGCCATACTTCTCCAGATTAGAACCATGCTGCTCTCAGGCAAAGCACAGGTGATGTACAGAGAAACCTACACTTAAAGGCTGTTCCAAGTCTCGTTTGTGTGATTGGTCACTAAAGCATAGGAAAGTATCAAGAACTAAGGAAAGAATCCTTGTCGTGGGTTCGACCTTGGCAAAATGCCAAACCTCCCCAAGACCCGCGCAGTCCCAGTGAAAGGAGGGAAGGGGAAAAAAAACCTGAAACTGGAAAGAACTATATACATATATTTACAGGAAAGTTACAATACATATACGTACAAATATANTAAACTAAGGCCTTAATCTAAGTTTTGGGGGTTTATCCAACCCATCACAATCCTATTTTCTTGGATCAGGGTCATGTTAACTGTATGAGTATCTTACCTTCTTTAGCAGTCTCCTGTCCCATGCACCACACATCTCAGCTTTCACAGGGACAGAAGCAGTGGAATACAAACGGCAGTCTTACTAATCATAATCAGTTCTCCACTTGAGGGAATGGCAACACAAAGTAACAGTCCCTTATGACAGACCATGAGATTCCCCTTCCAAAGACTGTGAATTTATCAGGAATAGTTTGACAAAAGCTATAAAACTGTTTTTCATTAAAAATATAAAATGGAAATAATTTGAACAAGGAATTCTAAGTCTTGTAATAAATATAATATAAATATAATTAATAAAGGACCTGAATATCTTGCAAAGTCCACAGTGCATGGAGGATGGGAACAAAGTGGCTGTCATCTGCACTGAACAAAGAAATGGTATTCATACAACTATTTTGACACGTATCTTTAGTTTCTAAGCATGATTTCCCATACATACAGAAGCAAGTCTTAGTCAGGTGGATTTATTAGTTAGTGCATCTGGACTGACATATTCACTCCCAAATTTATGCAACTGAAGCTTACCACTCCCTATCAGAAATTCAGAAAAGCAAAATATTTATTCTATCTATTATAAACCCAATATAAGATTAAAGTTATCTTTTTCTGTTTCAGATAACTTAAAGCAGTTAAAGTATGCTATCAGGCTGACTCCCTGTGTGTCACAAAGCATTAAAAGAACTATTTCCTGAGCCTCATACTTCCCTAGTTTTAACAGCTTAAAATCAAATTACAAGCTCAAGAATCACAGTCACATCCATGGTACTGCAGCCTAGCTGATTTTCTGCAATACCTGAGAACAGTTCTTTTCCTAAATACAGTTGTAGATTACTAGATTTATCAGGTAGATGAGCTTATTTTACCATACGAGGTGAATATTTCTTGGAAAGTAAATCAATACCAAATCTTGTATAGTGAACAGCAAAGATACCAAAGTATTGCTCTTCTTCTGCTGCAGCATTGTATTATGGAGTCAGTGCAGCACTTTTCACAGCTCATGGACTGCTGGTGAGCATTCCTCTGTTCCTATAAAGATCTGTGCATAAGGTACTGCAAACAGGGTTGATCAGAGGAGGTGAGGTTTGTCAACAGCAACTCTTGTTCCAATTGACATTGTATTCTGGTGCTGACAGCTGAAAGCTAAAGTTCTGATTAATTATTTTTTTTTTCACTATAAACATTTTCTCTTTCCTTTGAAGGTCCATTCAATCTAGAAAACTGGTGATCTTTGGCAGTACTGGTTTTTCTAATGTGGTCACAATATGCAAGAAGGCTTTGATTTTTAATTTCTCCCTGAATTTTCAGATCTGTCTGGACTCTGCCCAAGGAGTGAGCAAAAGCACACAGTTTCAGCAAGCCAATAACTGACATGTTTACAGCAATGGGCAGTTCTGTTCTCTGGTCTGTTTTTTGGTCTCTGCACAGGCAAACAAATAACTTAAGTAGGAGTTTTGCCTGTGTAATGAATTTAGGAAGCCTTCCAAAATAGGACTAGGATGTGTGGATAGGACAGTGCAATAAATAACCGTTTTTTTTTCCCTCCAATCATCTGCAGAGAAAGAACAGAGACAGGACTGAACAACAGAATTTGGATCCAGACTCAAGTTTCAAATCACTAGCAGAATGAAGATATTATCACAGTTTATTTCTGGTCTCTGAACCCCCAAAAGCCAGGTACAGGCATTACATACAGAGATTGAGACACCTACGACTATTTTCTCTGAGTCTTAGAAGCATTCTAAAAATAATTCTAATTTTAACTGTTCAAATCAGGACAGATGAAGAAAAGATCCCTTTTTTGAAAATGACAGACATAGCGAATTTGTAAAGAAAAATTCCAGATGTGCAGCTAAACTTTTCCTGAGTTGCAAACATATTTTGACAATATTTACCATTTCCCAGATTACTGGCTTCTTCTTGAGTTTTGTACTCTTTGTTTGGCCACTGAAAAAATACTGTGCAGTGAAACTTTTATTAATCCTGCAAATGTGTTCTTTAAGAGAACAAATTAGGAAAAATCCTGCTTACCAGATGGACAATCAGAAGTGACATAAATTGGGCTTGAGGGAGAGTATAGTACAAAACTTCATCCTAAGCAAGTACTAATAATTACAGGTTCTTGGGTAAAACCAGTACTTTTTTCCTTACAACTATTGTAACTTCAGCTTGCTTTTCCATAAGCTTTTATGGAAAGCACAAGAAAGAACATGCTCCATTTTCAGTTGAAGCATGTGTCTTTCAGCTGGAAATGAATGGAACCTAGAACTCTGGGTGAGTGAGAAGATCTGAACTGTCTGTATGTCACTGATCTGCCTGATGTTTGGTTTTGATCTGGACACTGACAAAAACAACCAAAAAAATTCAATTGTTACATTGCCTTACTGAACAAGAATTAGATTCCATCCTGAGGAAATTTTTACTTTGTTTAATGCCACAGTATCCACAGTTATGCCAGTGATTTAAGGTAAGGATCTGGTCAATGCTAACCTAGTCAAGCCAATGCTTTTGTGATAATAAATGATATCATGAGGAAGAAGTAAAGAACCCTGTTAATGTAGGTATCTAATCCTGGCCCCAAGTGAAGATGTCAGTGCTGTGCCACACAGAGAATCCCTCTAGACTGGATCTGGACACTCAATTACACATAACTCTTCAGTTAGTACTTTCCTGTGCAGATGATAAACTTCATAAGGTGTACCACAATGCATGAAAATCCTGTGTACACACCCTTAATAGGAAAAGAGGACTGCTTAAATAAAGAATTTGATTGTTTGGAATAAAGCTTTTGACTCAACCTGCATGACTTAGTCCATTTACATCATGAAATGCAATATTCAGTCTAAGAGAACACATTAATCTTGCCCATTGAACAGTCTTCTGTTAAGTGTACTATGAACTAGTCAATAATGTATCTGAAATAACAATGCTGTGAGTAGACCTTGATTTTACACAGTCCTGAGTGATGCCTGAAATCTCTCTGAGGTTAACACTGAACAAAAAAAATACTAATTTCAATGGGACTCATGGAAATCTAACCTCATGTGAACTCTGTTTAACAGACAGATTGGAATATTCGGGACCTGCATGCTTGGGTTTTATCTGCCAAAATACAAATGACAGTGGAGAGTGTGGCAAATGCTACCAAGAGGTTTAGGTTTAAGGACCCTTTTATCTTTCCCACATGTATTTTTGGGCTGGCTGGGCAAAACACTAATATGCTGTCTAGACATTTATATAGAAGCTGATTTGGTTTGCAGGATAGTGAGTTATATAAATGACTAATTACCCCATATCTTACATAAGCCATCACTGACTGCCATTTTATTGAGATGAGCATATTAAGAGGCATAAACTTGATATGGTAAATCCTAAAATGTCCCATGTAACTTAATTTTCATAGATAAGAAATGCAAAACAGTCCTTCCAGTGTACCATGATTTTGTTCAGGAAGTAAAGCCAATAGAAAAAGAAAACTTTCTGATGCAGTGACAGGAAGTGCAGTCTCATATTCTGCATGTGGGACTGGGACTCAAATTATTGTTCCAGCTGTTACAGGGTAGCTCTGTTTATCAGATCTACCCATCTTTTATCAAGCCGTGTGAGAGACATCTTAATCACGAAGTGCAGGATTTAACCTACCTAATGCCAGCTTTCTGAGGTTAGGCAGACGGTACTATCCTCAAGGTGATGCTTACAGTCAGAGGAGGGGGCTTCCCTTTGAGATACCTGTTGTGGGTCCCTGACCCTTCAGAGCCTCACCTCTCTTGCTGCTGACTATTGCGAGACCACAGACATTTGGCTTAGACTTGGCCATAGCCTTCTGAAGTGAGGGGGAATGTATCCTGCATTTCTTTCTCAGAATATTAATGATAGAGGTGAAACACGGTTTTAAAATTTGGATCTGGAGACTCAGCTTTCCCCCAAATGACAGCTACATGATGCCTTTATTTTTGTTGAATCCATTACAGAGCGAGGATCTCACAGGTATTTAGACTGGTACTAAGTTCAATCAGGACAAACTAAAGAAAATGTCCCTGTGAGATCTAAACTAACCAGTTGATATGACTGACTATCCTGAAGGCAGCTGAAAACACAAGATACCAACACATTTTGAGTTTGCTGTTCTAATGGCTGACTTGAGAACAATACTATCAACCTGCTAAGAACTGATTTTCCTTATTGTCAGCAGGATGTATTCCAACCTGGACACTTCATATTCATCTGATGCTTTGCAACACAATTTTCAACAGAAACAGCTGGAAACAGTAGTAATATGAAGGACTTCAGATAGTTGTGTAGATCATGCTGGGTAACTCAGAGACAACAGAGATGAGGACATGGTTGAGTGAGAACATGAAAATATGTTAGTTTAAACATTAGATATGATTTTCAACAGGGACTTGTTGAAATCACATTCATTTTGCTCTTGAAACCAAACAGGTCAAAAGCCTCTCTAAAATGCAAAGATTCAGTAACACTCAGAGATGCTTTGATTAAGATGGAAAGCAGTGCATGGTACATGGCATTATATCATGAGCCTGAATTGCTGATGCCTTGTTAATACATACACCAGAATATGAGGTTATGTTCTATAATACTAGTTAGGTTTAATATATTGCAGTCAGGTTTTATTATTCCCAAATGAAAAGCTCTGTGTATCAAAAGAAAAGTAAATGCATGCATTTTACAGAAATATGTTTGGCAGTAAACTGACCAACTTCAGTAAAATTACACAGATTGACCTTAAGGCATCTTCACAAAATGTTCTTTTCTTATATTTTCCATTTTCCTTTCCTACAAATCAAGTTAATCCAAAGATAAATAGTGTAAAATGTAATGAATAACTGCTGTGAGGTCAGAAGTGGGTTAAAGAAGGATAAAGAATGAATCTCAAGACCAAAGACCATTGTATTATAGATACACAGGTTATAAATGGAGGAACTCTATAAACTGTAAATGAAATTTGGCAGGTTAAGGCTGGTGTGATTGACACCCTTTTCTGGCCATCACAATCAGTTTGCTGCTACTCACATCCACCTACTGAAGTGAAAATACAAAATGCTATATGGGAATTGATTAATTGTCACAGAAATGCATTAAGTCATCCAATTTAATGAATTAGTTTGATTCAAATTCATTCATTTTCCTTATTTTTCTGGGGTAGATAGTAGTCTCACTTCATTATAATATGATGAAGTATAGTACACCCAAAGTACCAAAGTACACCCAAATACCACTTCACTATAGAAAGAGTGGTGTCAGCTAATATGCTACAGTTCCCAGTAGCTGGGACACCTGTCTTTAATACAGTGACAAGACATATAACTGCTTTTACACATACCAGTATCAGGAATTCTTAATATGATTCATCTACAAAGGTAATTCTGAGTACCTACTGATGAAATAAAACAAAATTAGAAATTTAGTTAAACCTTGTCAGTGGTAAGACACTTTTTCACATAGTTATCAGAGCCCAGTATTGTCTGTCTTGCTAAACATGATAGATCATCTTAGTTTGTTGTTTGCATTTTCTTCCTGTTTAGATATTTAGTCTGAAGACAGTAATAGCAAACACAATGAAAGTACAATACTGCTGGAACACTGCTTACAGGCTCTGGCAGGGGACAAGCCACAGCAAGGCATTCTACTCTAAGCTGATCACTGCAGATCGATCATAAGAAAGAACATAAAGGGAAAACTGGCAAAAGGATAAAAATTCAATCTGATGCTCCAGTAGGTGTCCTGATATTTATACTTTAATGACTTCAGATATGGAGATAATGCTGCCCTGACTAGCACAGCCTCTTCTTCCTCAAAAAGGCATTCACTTGACTTTTCAGGACTGAGATTTTTTTACAAGAGTTAATGTCCTGTGCTTTACCTCACATATCACTGTCGCGGTCAAGAACTTCTACATTCTCTAATAAGCAGCTACTCTAAGTTTTGTGACAAACTTCACAAGAAAAATGCAGAAGCTTATCTCCTTTTCAGCCTTCCTTTGTTGTGTAGCAGGCTAACTGTGGTCACACTTAAGGCCATATCCAGACAGAGCTATTTCTTCTGCTTGATTTTAAACTCTGGGTTTTAGAGGCTTAGCCATCTAAGGTTATTGGTAACGAATAGTGATAATCAGCCCTGAAAATGAAGCCCCAGAAGAACTGACTTCAGCACATAAGTACTGAAACTTCATGTGACAAAGGGACTACGTCAGATCTGGGGCCTGACATTATTCCTCAACCAGAGCATCTCCACAGTCACCATTCCCTTTTGCAGCTAAGATGATCCTGTCCACTTGGGAGGTCCTTCTAGCACTGAAAGAGAGTAGTTATGGATAAAGCAAAGGTGACACTGTCCAGAAGATGAAGACTTGGTGTTTTTGTGGCAGAGTATGGCCAACAGGGGACATGCCCACTGGACCCCTTCCAAGGGATGTTTAATAGTTTCTCAGTAAAGAACTATCAGGCACAACTCGACTCTAAACCAACTTCAGGTCTAATGCTGTCTCAGCTTCTTTTTTAGCCACTGTGGAGCATGAGCAGGAACATTTTGGAACCTGCTTCCATGTGAGTGAGTAACCAGTCTGTGGGTCTGAGGTTACTCTGCCCAAGCTGCTAGAAGGAATTTGATATGCTTCAGATTACTGGATTGGATACTCAGCTGGTAAAAAGCAACATAAACCAACCTTATATTTTTTGGTCAATGTACACCACTTAAGTCTGTGATCCATTGTGTTTTCCAATATTGAAATACCTAAAGTAAAAGGATTACAGTATTTGTCATCTTGGTATCTCACCTAAATTCGCTGCACAGTTCTGACAAAGTTATGGAAAAAATTCTTTTTTGATTATTAGGTGCTAGACATAAGAGCAAATGTCAGTTTTGAAAGTCAAAATGAAAATATAAACTATACAAACAGTTCTCAGAATTTATGTAGCGCAACAGAACATTTCTCTTTAATTCCTATTTAGGAATTAGGGTTTGCTATGGTGACTGAGCCCAGGTGCACTGGCTGACGTCCATTTGAGCAATTACATTCAACTCAAATTCCTCTTTTCAGAGAGCAATGTATTCTCTCTTCATCCTGACATATTGTACAGTGGTGTTGCCTATCATTTCAAAGCTACACCCAGCCTCAGAGACACCTGTACTTTACTGATAGCTGAAAAAATCCTTGTACTCATAGTTCATATTCTCTTTCAGACTTTGCTCTGCTTCACAGAACAGACTTGCTATTGCATGTCTTGTGTTAAAGTACTTACCCTCTTTTGCAAATAGCTTTGAGAGGCACAGAAGAGCAAGTGAGTCACATAGATAATCCTTCAAAACAGTAAGGAATGAGAAAGCATAAGTGGAGAGACAAAGAGCTCAAGATCATAGCAGCCAGCTCCCGTGTCCTGAAACACCACTACAACATCCCTTTATAAACTTGTCTGGAAAAGTAGACAATAGTTCACATTTGTCCCAGCTAGTGAGATGTGCATAGAACATTAAAAGACATTATTGTTCCCTAAGACAAAAAGTTTTTTTCAGTCCTTTATCATGCCTAGTATCCCACCTGGAGTAAGCACTGTGTAGTATCCTTATTACTCAGCCCACCCCTGCATTAGGCAAACTATGTCACCACCAATATGTGAATACCTGCAAGGACTGGATATGAGGAAAGTCAAAGGGTATGACAAGAGTATGAAACAAGTGTGATCTTACCATTCATCACTGTTCTGTTTTTCTAAGTCTTTTGCTTTGATTTGTCATCCTCCTTTCCTTTTTCCTTTCTCAGCCACAGCTTTCTATCTCAAAGCTATATATTCTTTTTTGGTTTCATTAGCAAGAGAGGTGTACTTCTAAATCCACTAAGTGCCTGAAGATGTTTAGCCACAAGGTGTGGAAAAGGGCATTTTGTTTTGTCATGGAAGTAGCAGCAGTATGTGATGTCTGATGACATGCCCTTTAAAACGAGCATGCCTCCACTCTCTTCTTTAAATCACTGTCCTCCACTTTTTAGTGTTTTATTTCTTTTTTCTTTTATCCTAATTCATGTCTGAACCTGGTTCAACATCTTTAAAATAATATAAAGGCAGAGCCAATTTCTATGACTGGCTGCTAGTAAATCATGACATACTTAATTTTTACTTCATTAGGAGTTTACTAGAAATGCCATCACTGCCCATGATGCCATCATAGGGCAACACAAGGCTTTATGAGAAAAACATACAGGAAGAGCTGTTCCTACACAAAACCCCAATAAAAATAGCTTTATTTTACTACCATTCAACAGTGGTGTATTTGCCAAATGGAAAGGTACCAACTTGGTTAAAGGGGAAAAAGTATTTTCAGACTTCTGACAAGATTTTACAACTAACACATAAATGTGAAATTAAATTAAATAAAATACAAAATACGCAATTTTGCTCTTTCACCATCATTGTTTATTCCTCTTAATAGTACTGTTTACTCCTTTTCTGCCTCTTTTCATCAGACTTGATGGAGTTGCCACCTCTTTCTCTGCCTCTCATTGTAATCTCACACTTGGCCAAAGAACAGAGGAACTGAACAAAGCTGTTGATATGTAAATAACAGCTTTGAAGATAGAAATACCAGATTGTTCCTAAAAAGAAAAATGTAATTGCCTTTTTTTTCCTGACCAGATTAAAAAAAAAAATCCTGATGTATAATTCAGATGGTGTCTGAAATTAAATATTCCATTATTCCTCAAGAATAATCATTTCAGTCAAACCAGGTATTTCGAGAGACCTGAGGAAATTGTATTAAGAGTTCAAAATGTTACATTCTAAATGTTGTTAACAAAATTGCTTATTTCAACACTATTTGATATTTCCATGTATTTCATTACAAGTACCTTTTGATAGGACACTTTAAGAGATGGGATGACTTTCTGCTACAAAAAAACAACTGAAGGCCAGATTCTGATGCCTAGGCTCCTGCTATGTGGTATCTAAACCACAAAGTCACAGAGATGGAAGAGATCTCTGGTCTCTGGACCTCTGGTCCAACCCCACTGCTCAAGCCGGGCCACCTAGAGCTGGTTGCCCAGGACTGTGTCCAGGCAGCTTCTGAAGATCTCCAAGGATGGAGACTCCACCACCTCCTTAAGCAACCTCTTCCAGCATTCAGTCATCCTCACAGTGAAAAAGTGTTTCCTGATGCTCAGAGGCAATCTCCTCTGTTTTAGTTTGTACCTATGCATGGTTCCTCTGCTTCCAGAGAGAATCTCCCCTGAACACAGAATTTACAATAAATAAACTCCCAAATTCACTGAAGTCAATAGCCAGTGAGTTCAACATTTCTGGGCTTTGGTATAAGTAGAAGGATGAAATTAGGTCTGTTCTCCTGCAAGTACTATTCTAGTTTACATTATTAAGTCCATGAAGTGTGTCCATGAAATGACTTACAGGACTTTCACTCTTCAGTGAGATACCCTAATGCTTTAGTCTAAGCCTGCAGTTGATGGTGTGCAGATAATTTCCAGATTAGGAGCTGCACATGCAAGAATGTCATAGAATGGGCCTCAAAAATTGAAAGGGGTTCAATACAAAAGAGCTTCAGGAGGGAGTAATTGCTGCTGAAGCATTGTCCCAGAATACCCAAGGAGAGCATTATTGATTGTACTTATAAATAAAAACTAACATGATTCAGAAATTATTTATTTGAACTACGCGAAATGAGTATTTTTATGAATGTTTTTAAATTAATGTTTTTAAATCTTGATACGCAGTAGTGAATGAGTGGAAGTGAACACATCTATTATTGCAGCCCCATCTGTTGTCTAAGAGCTACATAAGGTGTCTTAGTGTCTGAAAGTGTGTGTCAAAGACTCCTTCCCAGTGTTCAAAACAGTTAAATTTTCACCTTTTGAAGAAAGTAATGGGACAACTCATGAGAATCTCAGGTGAAGCTCGGGTAGTTCACAAATTATGTAGTGGCCTCTGCTAAACAGCCCAGTTTGCCTCTTCTTCAGGAACTTTGATGTAGACAGTTGTTCTGTTACTGATTCTGTCCACATTCTGAAAACCAGCAAAGTGATGCTGACTTCTGCTTTCCAAAAGGTTACAGTTCTGCATGATGATAAATGATGGGTAAGCATTGCTAGTAAAAAACAGTCAAGGTGCCTGATAGACAAAAGGTCAATAAAAGTAAGTAGTTTGTATTGCCTGATTATGTTGGCACCAATTCAGAATTAATAGGGACCTAAAAGTACCTACTCTTATCTGGCATGTGGGCTGTTTAACTACATTTCTTTCAGTGATACTGATGCAGAAAAGAAAAGTTCTGCATTACTTGAAGTTTGATTTTTCTTGTTCTTAGTGCCTATCAGAAATATGAGACTATAGCATTGTCATGGTAAGCAACATTTTTTTTTCCTAATACTGTTTTTACTAGGAAAATAAGTAGTCTTCAGTAGAAGAAGGTGAGGAAGATACAGAATCAGAAAGAAAAGGAGCGTAGTTTTTTCCCAAAAAAGATGTGGTGAATTAGAAAGACTCATAAGCAAGAAAAAGAAAGGCTGAATGAGAGAAATTGCAAGAAAGTGAACACAAACAGTAGAGTAGAGGCACAGGGTAGTGTGAGAGCACCTGGCTGTCAGGCTGAGCTTAAGAAGTTAAGAAAAGAAAGCAGAAGTTCATTTTTCACCTTTGGGGACGCAGACATAGGAGCATGGGAATGTCTGCAGTCTCAGAACAAATGGATCCTAATGCAGGTAGAACCCATATAGGTTTGGTATCCAAGATTCACTGCTCATCAGTGGGAAGAGGAGCACCAAGATGATTAGAGGGATGAGGAATCTCTTCTGTGAGGAAAGGCTGAGAGATTTGGGATTGCTGAGTCTGGAAAAGAAGACTTTTGGGTGACTTAATTGCTGCCTTCCAATACGAGAAGAAAGCCTACAAGATGGAGAGAGACTTTTTACAAGGGTGTGTAGTGATAGGACAAGGTGGAATGGCTTCAAACTGTAGGAGAGTAGGTTTAGATATTAGGAAGAAATTCTTTACTGTGAGGCTGGTGAGGTATCAGAATAGGTTGCCCTGAGAAGTTGTGGATGCCCCATACCTGGAAGTGTTCAAGGCCAGGTTGGGTGGGACTTTGAGCAACCTGGTCTAGTGGAAGGTGTTCCTGGACATGGCAGGGGGGGTTGGACTAGATGATCTTTAAGGTCCCTTCCAACTCAAACCATCCTGCAACTCCTAGAAATCATCAGGGTTTTTTCCCTCTGTGCTTCTTTCAGTCAGTGCAGAGATTTGCATCCTGTTGTGGACTTCCTTGGCCCTCTGTGTCCATTCCCTGAAGCAGCTCAAATGGACAAGTCATCTCAATGCAGGGGACAAGCACAAGGTGGAAACTATCATATGCATATTCTGAAAGAAACTGTTTGGACCAGAGCATTAGATTACACTTCTGTCTGAAGCTGCTGCAAAGCTACATGCTCAAGTGCCAGGCTGAATCATTCACCTGAAACAAATTCTTCATCTGAGGCAATTCAGCAAGTCTCTAGTGGGGTGTTGGGTTTTCTCATCTTGTCCTTGTGCTATAAGAATGCCCTTGGCCACTACCAAGCAGTTTAGAAAGAAGAAAAAGAAGAAAACCACTTCTCACAGCGTTCATTTGACCGAAGTCACAATTGAAATCTGTTCTCACCTCACAACCTCCCCATTGTATCCAAGTCTGGGGTAAGAATAAAGCACGTGAAGTCTGTGCCCTTCAGGGTAGATCACAGTGAGGGGGAAAAAAAATAGAAGAAAAAGTGACGTTGAGAAATTTCAACTTGCTTACTTTCTTCCAACATGATTTAAAAAAGGCTTAAGTCTCTGGACTCTAAACTTACCCACTCATAGGAAAAAATACCCCTATATTTAATGGTATATACTAGCAATAATACCCTTTACCTCTAAGTAGACCAGAAGATTAAAGTTTCTGCCAATCTGCTGAGTGAACAGTTGGGCTGCAGCATCATACATGCCCTCTGTATATTCCAAGGCAAACAGAGCTCACTTTTAATTAAAGCACCACTTGGGCAAATAACTTATGGAGCTGGTTATTAGTCAGAAGTTATGTTGACCCAGAAACTGCACAAATTAACCTGAAAAAAACCAGCAGGTTAGTTAAACAGAAACTATACAATCACAGGTACAGTGTGCCTTTTTTTTTTTGTCTGTGGATGCATAGCACAAAAGAATATCAGTCCTGATATGGCCTTTCATGCCACTATGAGGCAACATTTACTACTATTGTGAATAACATTTTGCATGTATTTATTTATTTTGGTTCACACCAAAGCTATCTCTGTTATGGAAGCTGAGGTCTGGAATATCAACCATTAGCACCAACAGGATGTTATCATGCACACAGTATACAGTCATTTGCATTGAAGGAACTCAAAATACTTAAAAGGTGTTCTTCAGAAACCTTTACATGTTTTTAACTGCTTATCTGCAACAGCATATCGGTGAGATTTCTATCCTGGATTAAATGGATTTTCTAGTGCATCTATCATCGGTTAATTGAAAGAAAAATGAGACAGATTCCAAACATTTTTTGATCTTAAATCTTTTACAAAAAATCCTTACAAGGACCAAAAAATGTGATTTCTTATTTATTTAATCTGATTCTAATTACTGCAAAAAAACTCCAAAAAACAACAAAAAGGGTGCAAGCCCACTAGTGCCACTTAGCATTTGAAGAGAGCCTTTTGTGAACCTTGCTATTAAAATGGCCGTGATAGTAGGAAGCAACTATAATTTGGCTATGAATCACGGAGCTATTCACAGGAAGATCCTTAGCAAAGACAAAGGCACTGCTTTCCATTATAAACCCATGAACTGTCTTCAGATAAATGCAGCTTGTCCTTCTTTGTAAAACTACTCGTCGCAATCCACCCAGTGGTCTCCATTGTTCACTGTAATGAAAATGCACTCTGGAACAGAGAAGCTGTCTAATTCATTACAGCAGACACTAATTTTTTTTTCAACCAACTGCTTTGTACTGAAAACTAGAAATCCCCAGTGCAAGCAGAAACAGATTTTAATTTTTTTGCCACACAAAATTTAACCTTTATTTTCAAATGGCAAAACCTCCTCTTTCTTCGGAAAACATAAATAATAATGGTGTTCCTTTTGTGTGTATTTAGCAGAAGGGTAAATCTCAAAGAGATTTCCTCTATATCATCTTTAAAAAGAGTCTCTTTTTGGGTTTTATGCATCTACAGAGGCCTTGAACAAGAGGAGGCAATTTATTAGGCTACATTTATCTTCCTCCTGGCTCCTTTAATATTTGTCTAATATTTGTTAATTGCTACTAAAGATGTTGTATCAGGTAATGCATTTAATTTACCTCCTGAGCCTGGAACCACAGGAAAGAAAGTGCATCTATGTATATGCCACTGTAGAGTAGCAACAGTAGCTTTGGGCTACAGCTGCTAAAAATAACTTGTTCTGTGCTGCAACTCAGGTATGAGAGATCCAGACCACTCATAAGAATTGCAATTAAAAGCATCAGATGGAGTGGTAATACCCTCGTCCATCACTCTGGCTATTCCTTTTTGATGAGTCTGTGCAGTGGTAGAGTTTTCTCTTGTTTTGCATGTTTATTGTTTTATGAAAGGCACAGTATTTCTTTTGATTTCTTTAATGGGAACTAGTTTTTTTTAGAGTTAAAAGAGAAGTAGGCATAATTTTAGGTCCAAACAGACAGCAAGGAAAAAAAAAAAGACAATTTTTCAAGGAAAAACAATGTTAAGACTGCTGGCAGGGTTTTTTAAAAGGAAATTAAAACAATAGTCTTCATAATAAATAATATCCCTTTAGCACTAATATGAAATTTTATGAAATACAAAATATGTGGCCTCCCACATACATTTAATTAGTGTATTTTCCTTCACATAGTCTCTAGGGGCAAGGTTGACCTACTCTCACCAAAGCATGGATCCTTGAGACAAGCAGACCCACTGAAGTTGAAGAGATTGATCATGCAAGTAAATGTCTCATCACCTGGGCCTCAGAATAAATGCTGCACAGTGACAGTACCAGGAAGAGCTGAAATCCTGCCTGGCGACCCTGGGAAACTGGCTGTTAGGAATCCAAGTGAAGCCAGAGGCAGTGACTCCTATCACACACTGGGATGGCCCCGGGATGGGGACAGGGGTAGGGTTTTTTTCCTCAGCTTCTTTCTTTAAAAGCAATCCCAAAAGACACATGGTTGATGTAGTTGGAGCAGCCACTGACTGCAGCAGCTTTGGCTACTGACTTTCCAAGGAGAGGTGGACAAAGCGTGGTCCTTTTCCTGAACACTGACTAGGACAGGCACCCATGTGTGAGTGCAGGTTGCTCCTGTTACACCACAGGCAGCAGCATCCTGGGGAAGCTGCCAGGCAGGGACTGTGCCAGGTCTGGGGGAGCACTCAGGCCCTGTTTCCCACACAGGGGCAGGCAGAGGAGCAGCCATGGTGCCTGGTGGGCTACCTCCCCACAGCCCAGTCCACAAGCTGCTGGCCTGCACTGGAAGGAAGCAGCTTAAATCAGCTCTAGCCATGCACGAGTTATTTGCCCCAGTACTCAGGCTCCTCTTTACCTGTTTTACCTGTGCTTTGGCCTTTTCCTGCTACTCACAAAGGGGACCGAGCACCTGGATGGTGGTGGCAGCTGTTGCTCTACTGTTTTCTTCCTCAGGGTATTCACTCCATAAAGGGGAAGGGATCTTCTCTGCTCCATGCTAAGCAGCAGCAGAGCCGACACAGGCTCAGTGGTCCCATCAATACCAATGATCTACATTGGGATTGAGAATGCCAATAAAAAAAGCAATTATTTTTTTCTTTCTTCCAATTGGAATAAACTGAACATCTTTTTTTTCCCCATTCACTTTGGTCTGCCAAAATAAAACAAAACAATGTTCTTATCAAATAGTTTTTGCATCAGAACATCTTTTCAATCTGAAAAAAAATGTTTTGCCCTGTGGCAGACATGCAATAAACAACAGGGAATTAAGGACTGGTTGCATCTCTACCACTGCTTCCTTCCAGAATGGCCAGAGATAGGGACACTTCTGGGACCTGAACTCCAGGCTCCAGCCCCAGCCCCGACTGAAGGGGTTCCAGTCTGCACTATCTTGTAGTGAAGTAGCCACAGTGCTATGCCATTCTCTCAGTCTTGACAATGGACACTTTAGTATTTATTAAAATGTCTTTCAAACCTTTAAATATCAAGGAAACACATACTGGGAATTCTTTTTTTTTAACCTCGATGGTTAAGGCACTCTGTTGAGGCAAGAGAATTATAATTCAAATCAATACAGGCAGCACTGAACACAGCTCTCACATGTTTTGCTTGACAACACTAATCAGGTGACACTGAAAAAGCAGAAGGGACATTAACCGTCCCTCTGTCAAGATATGACTCCTCCTCAATAGCCTAAACATCTCTGCAATTGAAAGTATTTGGCAATTTTGATCCAAGTCCATGTAGATTTTGAGTGGTACAAAACCATGGTTTGGCAAAGTTTCTATTTGTACTACTTGTAAATTTAAATCCTGTTTTGCTATGCTGTTCTACAAGAGCAATGATTTATAAGGAGTCATTCAAAAAATAAGCAGTATATTTATTCATATTTTTGTGAAAACTGAATGCATTTTGCATGTGAAATATTTCCTGTGTTAAATTCAGTCTCATGGTGCTGTTTTCCATACTAATCAGTACCCAGTATATTCAGCATATTCAGAATGATATATTCAGAATGATATATCCAGGATGATAGTGGCTTGTACAACTACTAAATTATTCATGTGAAAACATATGCTGCACNTTATCATTAATAAATGTAGCACAAGACATAGTAGTACACTAATGAAAACTACACCAAAATAGGAGGTAATGTCCATTAGGTAAGAATTAAAATATCACATTGGAAAGAACTGAGTGTCATTAAAAAACAGAGATTGGACAAAAGGGAATATGGCAAAGCTGAAGGTTATGTTCACAGGTTGCCTATACAGCCAAATAAAACAAAGGGCAGGTAAGAGGAGTCTGTGATATATACAGACAAGAAACAGAGAGTGGGCAGAAGCAGTGACACTGAGCAATAAAGTGACATATCCAAGCTTGCATCCTAAGCCAGGAAAAGCACCAAAACCCCAGAGCCATGCAGCATAAGGCCAGTGTGCTCAGATCTCAACACAGTGCCTTTTCTGATGATCACATTGCTGCTACAGGACGAACAGACTCTCCTGCAGATGGTAACATGCAATCATAAGTTTCCTGCCCAGGAACAGTTCTTAGACAGGCATATCTTACATTAATTTGCAAAGGAAAATCTCTGCCAGGGTCACCTAGCTATCATGTAGTCAAGGAAAACAGCAGAGACTATTTTGTGTTATTTCTAAACTCTCCAATCCACCTTTTACAAGAACTTTTAAGGTCAGCAGAGAGTAACACGTGCAGTAAACAGATTTAGTGGGCAGATTAGCTAAGTGACCTCATAAAGGTAACAAAGCATGCTGCTCTTTCAATAAGCATCTTTTTAAATCTCTGTTAACTAACACTGAAGTATTTGCTTTGACATGAGTTTGCTGCAAGTGTTTCCATGGTAATTCTTGGCCTCTCAGCTGTGGGGACAATTCCAGCTAACTCCAGCAAGCAGAATGGGCTTAAGGATGCCTTCCCAGATAGCCTTCAGACTATTTGCAGACTATTTGCTGCACAGACTCCGGTAAGAGCTGCAGTACAGATGGGTTGAGAAAGGGTGTTCAGCATCCTCAGTAGGCTGTGAGCCACAGGGTGCTCTGTGGTGCAAAGGGCAAAGGGTATCAATGTTCCTTCCCACTGCTAAATCTACCCCCATGCTGCTGCGATTAAAGACAGGAGATACAGGATAGATCTCCCAGATTTTCCTGAACTCTGTAGCTGGAGCACAGTTCTCACTCAGCTCCACAGCTGGCTGCCGGCTCCAGCTGTGGGCTTGCAGCCTGTTCTCTGCAGGCCTCCTGGGAGCCAGCAAAACCAGTGCTCTTGGATGGCCTTCTGCTACAGACAGCAGAAAGATGTCAGGCCATGCGAGCAAAATCCTTTCTCCTAATCACTGACTGCTAGTTGCTCCTGCAACAAAAACTCTTGTCCGTTTTTCTAACCAGCTGAACTGCATTTACCAGTATTGTTCCTTAAAATACTTCTACAGTACAGCTATACACAAATAACATCTGGACACTAGTTTGTGCAACCAATATGATTATATTTTACAGACATTTTATAGTGCAAACTGCATGCAGTCACGCTCTCATCTTTCCCAAAAAGGTTTTGCATTTTTTCCAAATTTCTTTTGAAGTCAGGTCATTTTTCACAACCACTTATTTAGGATCTGTGAGTTCTATTGTCTTCACATACTTCTCAAGCTTATTTTGGCACTTGATTATTGCAGAAGGAAGAGGAAAACTGTGGCTGCAGTAAAATTAGAGGCTTGTGAAGTTCCTTGTGTAACCGTGTCACTATGCAACCACCACCCTCTGCTCTAAAGCAAGGTGTCATCTTTGGTGTAAGCAGATACACTGAGAGATTAGCTTGATTACAGGCAACAATACTGCATTTAATAAGTCCATGCAGCATGAGAAGATGTTACATAGATTTCCTATAATTGGGAAGAATTACAAATAATTTTCCAAATTACAAATTTGGGCCAACCGCATCCCAGGCTGCATCAAAAGAAGTGTGGCCAGCGGGTCAAAGAGGTGATTCTCCCCCTCTACTCTGCTCTTGTGAGACCCCATCTGGAGTGTTGTGTACAGTCCTGGTGTCCCCAACATAAGAAAGACATGGAACTGTTGGAGCAAGCCTAGAGGAGGGCCACGAAGCTGATAAGAGGACTGAAGCATCTCTCCTACAATGACAGGATGAGAAAGCTGGGCCTGTTCAGCCTGGAGAATAGATGGTTGCACGGAGAGATCATAGCAACTGTTAGTTTCATAAGGGGGCCTACAAGGAAGTTGGAGAGGGACTCTGTCAAGAACTGCAGTAATAGGACAAGGAGTAATAGGTACAAAATCAAAGAGGGTAAATAAAGGTTATATATTAGGAAGAAATTCTTTATTGTGAGGGTGGTGAGACACTGGAACAGGTTGTGTATGGAGGTTGTGGATGTCCCAACCCCGGTAGTATTGAAAGCCAGATTGAATGGAGTTCTGAGTAATCTGGTCTGGTGCACATGGCAGGGGTGTTGGGACTAGATGATCTTTAAGGTCCATACACCGGTAAGACATCTATATAAATGTAAATAGATAGATAAACTTGTGTACCTCTATATAAAAAAAGATCAGGCTATGAATGCAAAAATTCTTTTTTGCTTTAATAACGAAGAAAGCAAACATGCCCTTTAATAACATCTATGATAGGAATAAGGATCCTTCTTAATAAGTCTGTAAATGTTAATGACATAAATTGAGTCTGCTGCACCATTGAGTGGTTTAATAGCTGCATGTCATTGTGACATACAACACCTCCAAATTTCTATCAGCAGATTTCATACTGAACTCACTCACACATCCCTTGGTTTCAGGGTTGTAGTACTTGCTCCTTCTTTTTTATTCTCCTATTTTGAATAGAATGAAAGAAACTCAGAATGAAAGGCCAGGGTCAAGTCATACAAATATTGAGTGTGCACTGCAGAGAGCATTTTCATTTTGCTGTCACAAGGCTGCTGCCACAGTTAGCACAAAAGCACATTGAAGGATACTTTTAACATCCAGCTGAAGCAGGCTTTACACACACAACCTCATAGCTCTCACAGGTTCAAACTGCAGTTCTGTGTGATGGGATGTTCCTCTTCATGGGCTTATTCACATCCTTCACCTTTGGGCAGGATACTGAGAAGTGCCACACAGCAGAGGAAGAGTTGGGAAATCACACCAGATCCCCAAAAGTAAAATCTGTCCTGACATCTTTACCAGACTTAGCAGAGCCACAGTGTCATCAAAGAGGAGATGCTAATTGCTATGAGACTAATGAACCATCCCATATGGTTACAACTGCAAAAGGAACAAGTAGTCCCTGCTTGGCTCCTCTGTCATCCCACTGGGCTATCCAGTGCTGGTCCCCAGGGGCATATGCCACTTACCCTGCCAGTCTCTGGGAAAGGCACCTAAGGATCCCTGGGACCACGTTCAAGGGAGAACCCACCTGGCTGCAGCAGACTGCAAACATGTTTGGGGCTCTCAGGAAAAGGTGAAGTATGAGAAGTCAAAACTGACTCTTGCATACCTGTCATTGATGAGACCAAATGGTGCGGTTTCCAACATCTTACCTTTCTCTGAGATTCTTCATTTTGGTCACTTTAATTCTACTGGGAATGGATGAGCTGTGATTTAATTCTGACCTTTAGGTACGGTCTTGACTAACATATTTATCTGAGATATAACCAAATAGGGCAGCCAACAGAACTCCCTGGTTCCTTATCAACTTCCTTTTTTTTGTTTGTTTTTTGCTTTTATTTTGTTTGGTTGGTTGTTTTTTTGTTTTATTTCCATTCAAGATACAAATAGTTTATTTGTGTTCCTTTCTTGAAACAAAGATATTTTTTCTGTTATTTATCTCCTGACATGAGCTATCACTTACTAAATAAATACTGAGCCTTAAAGTCTTAACTGAGACAAATCTCTTGTATGCTTCAGTATACAAACTGTGTAACATACAGAATTTTTAATGTACTTGGAGAGTGAGTTTTAACTCTGGTTTTAGCCCTCCTAATTAGTTTAATTACTTATACAAAACAAAAATAAGACTCCCAATGATCTTCAATTGAATGTTAGAAACCACATCGCTGTCTAAAATAGAGCTGAAGTAATCCTAGGAAATAGGAAAATAAACAAGTCAACACACACTTGAAGGATGATTATACCTAGAAAAAGGGATATGAGGAAAAGCAGCGTAATTTTCAGAAAGTTATGCACTAAGAAGAGTTACTATAGACAAAATTAGATGCTTTTGGATTTTTTATTCCTAGTTGGAAAGAAACAAGATTATTTCTGGTGTTGAAATGTAACATCATTTCCTATTAGGACTGTATTAACTAGTATGTTTTAAATACAAATAACTCTTGGTTCCCATTTGAGAAATATTTTATTTTAGTTTTCTTTTTCTCTCCTTCGTGGTTCCAAGACAATAAAGAAATAGGATAATGCATTTAGTTAACTTACCAGGTATGATATTCTCCATCAACAAAAGACAGACCACAAATAACCACACCAAATTAATTAATCACTAGTCATTAATTAGTGATTAATCACACTGCTTTTAACCCTTTTATTTTACCATTTACTTATTGTCTTAGATTTTGCAGAATCTTGCAACAGAAATGTTTTTTCTTCTACCTGCTCATTTCAGGTTGACAGATTCACTACAGCAACTATAACAGCAGTAGTGTTTAATTCTTCTCATTCTTCTCAGCTGGGGAAGATAGGACAGAAATTATTGCATGAAATTTCCATATAATATCTCCCTAATGGAACTAAGTGCCAATAACAATGAGAACCTCAATTCCCTACTCTAATCCCCTCTTTCTAGGGTTGTTTACCACTGAGAAGGAACTCAGTGGTAAAACAAACAACTGATTGTCTGGGAAAACACCAGGAATACATCGATCTGAGGACGTGCCAAAGGAAGCAGAGGATTTGGACTCTTTTCTGGCAGCTCCCGTGGGCTACTCATGTGGCCAGCAGGCTCTTGGGAGGAGCTGCTGCACCATAGTGTCATCTGGGGTGCAGAAAACTGTGTGCTTCTGAGGATGATAAGCCTGTGTGTTCTGGGGGGTTACAAACCAAAACCTAGCCCACAATTCTCTCAATTAGATTCAATTGCATTAACCTTTTTGTTGCTGCATTCTATTACATTCCAAAACTATATATTAACACTAGTTAAATTATTTCTGGATCACATCTGGCACTGTATTGGAAAATCATTCAGCTTTTACTATTCACAGACGTATGAAATTGAAATTGATTTAGCATACATCCATGTGTAGCCCTGGGTATATATGCAAGTTTATATAGAAAATGATCTCTAACTATCCTGTTTAAAGAGACAAAAAGGTCTATGCGTGAGTGTGCATGCACTTGAACATATTTATGTATTTGGATGTAATACACTATATAATGTGTTCACAAATACAAATGAAAGACGTAACTACTTCAAAAAGTCTGTAATTGCACAGAATTTTGTTTTTCACTGGTGATTTGTTTTGCAAATGGGAAGTGAAGAATGGTCACAGCACTGGTTGAAAAAAATCACATCTACTTTAAAGTTATTTTAATCTGAGAAAGTATCTAATAGTGCTTTGGAGAGATGGGACTACTGAGGGGAGGACCAATATGAATAGAATGGTTAGAGTATGAGTAACAGGGAAGACTGATTGGAGAATAATATGAACAAAAAAAAACCCTTCCCTTTCTCAGGAAATGTAGTATCTCTGTAAGATGTGTGTCTCACTGAATGTATGGTACAGAGACAGGTAAATCTCTGAAAATGGAGAGAAAAAGAGTATGACAAATAAAACTTTGAAACACCCCCCCAAAAAAAATACCCTGTCCCCCAAAATATCATAACTCTAAAGAGTTTTATATGTAAACATCATACGTGTCCTATTTGTCTAAAAATGAGTTTTCATGTTACATGTTTCTGTTCAGATCACTGAAAGTTCAGTCAACATATATTACTAGACAGAACTTTGTTTAGATTCAGACATAAACATCTTCTGTAAACTCTTCAAATAAGGGTGAAGAAAGTACCCTTACTTATGATGGAAGTAAGACTTATTTAGTTGTGGACTACTTCTAATATCAGATAGCAAAGAATTTACTGAATGAGCACAAGATACATTTTTTCCCAAATCTGTAATTTCAGGGCTCTGTTTTGTCTTTGAATACAACACATGATTAATCTCAGTGTAGGATTTACAAAATCCGCTTTCAGCCATAGGATATACTCAAACAAGAGGAAGTAAAATGTGGCTTGCGCTAAACTTAGCAGCTTTGGCAATTAATCAACTTTATTCATTGATTCAGTCAAGTGAAATAGTTTTCTAGATAAGGATAGTAATTGTTCCTGCAATTCTGAATACTACTACATATCGAGCCAAAAGGGCTTTAGGATAAAGAAGCCGGTGTGATTTATTTGTAATCCCTTTAGTTGTTTTTTTATTTGTTCTTTCAGATTGCAGAGACTAAAGAATATGATACTTACCCAAACCCTTGGATTATTTCCATGCACAAGATTTGACCTTAATGCTCTGTCTGCGTGTGTAATAAAATCAGATGGGTTCAAATCATCCTGGTACAGTGACGCATTCTTGATACTGTCTATTTATTTTAAGCATGCAATTCTGGTAACTTATGCCCACTCCTTCTCTGCCTGCACATGATTGGGCTCATGTTAACCTTTAAAAAAGGATGACCTTATGGCAAGTCCTGCTTATCCCAGGAGCATGATCAGCAGGGGAGTGAGTTGGTCTTGACTCTCCCTTTCACTACTCTCCAGGTGTCCCAGAAATGCTTTTATTTCATTCAGCATCTGCCTCCAGATGTATTTCAATTAAAATTAAACAAGGAAGGAAACTCAGAATCCCACATTGTATGTTCTTCACCAAGGAGGAACCTAAATTTCAATATCCCATTGGGAACAGATTCCTGCCCAATGCAATCCCTAAATGACCCTTTGTCTGCTCAGATCTCAACCCCACTGGCCTCATCTTTCTCATTACACCATTTTGACATTTAAGACCCCTGAGCAGTAAACTTCAGGAGATCTTGATGAGACCACACTGAGGAAATACACAGTCCAGTTGCTACAACATTCCTCTCATCTATTTGGGGTGTGTGTAAGAGATGAACTGAGTATCCAGGGCCTTAAAATTAATTTCATGCAGTACAAGCTTTTAACGGAAACAGGGTTATTCCAACAAGGTTGGAAATAATGTTGAAAGAATAGCATTTTATTCTCTTTAACACTAAGGATGAGGATGTAAATGAAAATATTTTATGAATGTGTCTATGCACTGTCTAGGACACTTAATATAATATTTAACTTTAAAACCTGGTTTTAGCAGAAGTAAGCAAAGACCCTCAAGTCTGAAGCAACTTCAATCCTATGAAAGACAAGCAACATATGCCCATGTCTATTGCAGCATCATATACTGAAATAGCTATTCTGCATTTTAGAGTGGCTTTTAAACTATTTTACAAAGCATTTCAGCACTACTGCTCATATTCCATTGAGAGTATGTGGGACCAGAAAATGAAATGGTTTGATGGAACTCACTTCAGGTGGGCAGTGGTTCAGATCTTACACAAGTGCTTTACTGTTTCTCCCTGCCTTGTGAGATTATGATATTGATTATTATTATCTCCTGCTACATTCTGCTGTCCTATCTGTGCAAAGATATACTGAAAAATAGATCAGTTGCTTAGGATCACCTGGCCACAAGGCTGAGTATCAAGTACTTCTGCGTAAGAATGAAATGAAATACTGTCTTGCAGTGTACACAGATTGATCCAGCAGATTAACAGTTACCCAAAACTACTTCTGATGTCAAGATACTCTGAACAAGTCAAGATGCAAGAGTTAGTCAAGGCACTACTCATATCAGGCACAAGATGAAGACCATCGGCATGTTCTCAAACACTGGAATAAAAATATATGGCAGGAAAATCAGAAATAATGGCTAACTTCAGGTCAGGTCTTCCAGTCTCAATGTACGTGTGCAATTCAACCCTCATCTTTGTGGAAACATATGAACCATAGGTCTTTTGTTCAAACTTGGATCCTTTATCCTTTTGTTTCCCCCTTCCTAATTACAAGGAGCTTTCAAGAGTAGTAATTAGCTAGAACTGAGAAATATCGCACTTTGAACTCCACTGCTGAAAAATTCTAAGTCAACTCCTAACATTTTTATTCTTACACTTTATTCTATTGGGATGTATGCTTTTTTGAATCATGTGATTATACATACTAATCCTTCACACAGCATAGTTCTGTTCTTCCCACTTCTTGGGCTAACATCTATATATGCTATTAAACTTAGTAATTAGGGATCTGGATCCTAATTATGTATACTAAAGCCATAAGGTTTCTTTTCAGATTCCATGCTTCAGATTAGCAGTCTTTTCGTACCAAACTCTTTCCAAGGTTAGCTGCTAAAAAGCTCCAGGCATCTCCTACAGCAGTTCATTTCTCATGAAGCTCACTAGCAAATGCACTGTTTTAAATAATTCAGAAGTGATCACTTCCTCTGTTGCAGGGGTTTGGTTGCTGTTCAGGGTTTTTTTTAATGTTACCTAATGTTACTGGATAAGGATACAGGGATCAAAACTAGCTTCAGTAGTTGCCCTCAGAAATTGTCCTGGTGTGTTCCAAAGAACCACAAGACAAGGAGATGAGGCTCTCCCTTTCAAACAAGTACATGCCTCAAGGAATCATCACCTTGTTTTCTTCTGACCAAGAGCAACACAGAATCACAGAATGGTCTGGGTTGTAAGGGACCTTAAGGATCATCTCGTTCCACCTCCCCAGCCATAAGCAGGGACTCCTTCCACTAGACCAGGTTTTTCAAAGTTCCATCCAACCTGACCTTGAATGGTTCCAGGAATGAGGCATCTGCAATTTCTGTGGGCAACCTGTTGCAGTGCCTCACCACCCTCACAGCAGAAAAACATATGCTGATCTCTTTAATCACATGGAGATAGTTAAAATTTGGGTACAGTAGCTTGCTCAGGCTCTTTCTGGGATAGATTTCTCATCTGAGACTTTTCTGAAGCAACAGAAGTGTACAGATTTTGGGGTCTGATGCAAGTACTACTAAAATCAGTGAAAAGGTTCATTTTCCAGGAAAGTTGTATGAAAATACACTACACGTTGTTGGAAGGTGATGGCCATGCGAGTCCCCTACCTACCTTCTGTTCTGCTGTGCTGGATGCCTGCAAGTTGAGCAACCAGGGCCGGTAGGGGCTGGTGGGACACAGTGGCCATCAAAGCAGCCAGCTCCACCATCCTCACCCATCTACCCTCTCGCTCCCAGGGCTCAGTCCTGCATTGCTGCAGGGAGACCAGAGAGGAGCTTCCACTTTTGTCATAGAGTATTTAGTCCCCTCTGGGCAATGCTTGTGATATTCTGCTCTAAGAGCTGGTGTTTCACTACACAAATCTAAGCTAGAAAACTGATTAAAGTATTTAGGCCATATAATACAACAAGTTACTAAATATTATCCAAGCCCCAGGCACAGAAAAAGAAGGCAGCTACTTCTGAATAGAGCACACAAAATAGTTTGCTATCTGAAGAGAGATCAGAGCTTCATGTAAGGCAAAAATAAGATAGTTCCTGGATATTGTGAAATAACTTACCAAAACAAATCAGAGCACTACTAGGAACTTTAGAAATATACCCAAAGCATTGAGCAATCAATGAGTTCATTTATTAAAACTTCAGATTGGTGTAGCATTTAACATATGTGATCTCTGAAAAGTAGAGAGACTTATAAATCACTTTTACTCAAGGGCCCATGGATACCACCATCTGGAGAAATGCAGCTATCTAGTATGCACCACAAATGTTATTTATAACATTCTTCTTCTATATTTATAACATTCTTCTTCTAAATATCCAAAGAAACAAGGTCATCCTAGATATTCCAGTATCTTAGTATCCAAACATCCTAAATCAAGTAAATCTGTTCTCTAATTTCTCATCTTCTCAGGGTTGCATCAGAGAATAAAATGGTCCACTGTAGCTTATGAAATCTATTATAATTTGACAAAAACCAGTCTTCTTAAAAATTCTAAAACATCTACATCAAATTAAAAAGGTGAAATTGTCCTAGAACAGAACTTCAGGCTATAAAAATAAATCTACAATATAATTATTTTGGGGAACAACTGGTAATTAGAAAATGCTAAATTCAAGGACAATCAGGCACTTTATGACTTTCCTAAAAGTCAGAAGTATGATTTACTTTTTGTGTTTGATTAGGTCATCAGATAAATAGCATAATTAGGAATAATAATGAAAACCTTGATGTTCAGCAGAGAACTTTCAGCCAACTTTCTCTCACAAAGAGGAAATGTATGTGCTTTTCAGCAACCCATAACATAAAATATGTTTCAGGTGCCGCCATATGCTATCTTTTCTTTTTGGATCCCATCATAGAATCTGTAACCTCTAAAACCATTTTTGTCACCATTCACTTCTTTGCATCAGTCCTACTCACATTTTTTATTCACAAATTTGCATTTTGAACATAATTTTTTTGTCAGACATGACAGGGTCATAAAATCAATTATAACGAGCTGTGCAAAATTAACAGATGACATGGTCTGTTAGGTTTGTTTTCACCACCATGATCATTAAGTACAAGGCTGGCTCATTATGAGAAGACAATGTTTAATCATCCTCCAAATTCCACAGATGGATTTACGTCTGTGCATATCCCCTTCTGCGATGCTCAATAGCCAGGCACAGTCTGTTCCAACAGTCTGCAAACAGCACCCAGTTCAGCAGGCTACTCTGGTTTAGCAAAGCATTTCAACATGGGTGTGTGTCTTGTTAGTTTCAGAGGAGTTTAACCCCATACTTAAAGTTAATAAACCTACACTAAGACCACATGGTAACAGAAATTGGCCTCATACATGAGCACTGATGCTTTTGTGAGTTGGTGTTCACCATGGGTTACGAGGGCTAATACCAAAATGCAGCAATCTGACAACTGCACCTTGATTAGCCAGTGCTGCTACTGCAAATGAAAGAGTGGGAAGAACAAAAACCAGAAGAATCCCCAGAGTTCAAAAAGCAAAAACAAATGGTGAATAACCATTTTCTTTATAAGATTAGAAGACATTCTAAGAAAAATTAAAAATATACATCAGCCTATGCTTACCATTTCCTTGTCACATTCCTGGCAACAACTTGAGGTTAAATTATGCTTAAGGGAATCTTATTTTGGTCTAATTTCTCAGCTTAATTATTTCCCTCCCAAAGGGATGACACATGGGGGAGGCACTGCAGCGCTCTGAGGTTCTTTTCTTCAAATGAGATAAATGAGCAATGACACCCAGGATTTTGCCAGTGGAACTCCGTTCCAGCCTTGCCCTTCTGCTTCTTGGCTGAAGAAATAGTGAAAACCACATCCTGGCTTCCCACAAAGAGAAGCCTAAGGGATGCTAAATCTAGCACTGAAGCTAGTTTTCTAAGTTTCTGCTTACAGGTGGCAGATTTTAATGGTGACTTTAGGACAACACACACAACTCATTGGACAAAAATGGTTGGCTGGAATAATTCTACTATTGCTATGGAGGTATACAGAGCATGGGGTTAGTTTTCTTTGACTATATTATTTATTTTTAAAAGATTTTTTCCTTTAAAGACTTGAGAAAGAATATCAAGATTAAGTAGCTTCTTCTCGCTCTACTCTTGTGTGCTTGATATTGATCAAATCTGTTGCACAGCCATAAAGGAGGGCACAGTAGCTGCTTAATGTTATGGCAGAAAGACGATGTCTATCATATGGATACCACTGCCTAGAAAGAAGTAACCCGAAAACCCAGGCTGCTCAGAGAATCGAAAGCAAACCACAACAACAAGGCAAGAGACTCAGGTTCAGTTTCAATCCTCAACAAGCCTCTTCAGGCCAGTGGGTTTCTCAGGTCAATGAAGTCTAGGCAGTGGTCATATAATGTTTGGGCCATGCATCAGTCAACTGATTGCTTAAATGCTTTATAGTGGCAAAGCTATTTACTGAAAGTTAATGTTTTCTTATGAAAACATTAAGATAGGCCACTCTGTACATTCAGAAAGAAGAGATGATAAAAGATGAGGTAATAGAAGTGCTACAACAGGGAAAAAATCAGAGGAATACAGTGACTAAAGGTAGATGTCCTCCTGAGAACTCAAACATACCTGATCCAAGACTCACCACAAAGAACAATGACTCAGTTCAAGTACTGCAAGGCCTCTTTACTGGGTATTATCCAAAAATTTAAAACTGATCCATCTTTTTACCCAGAAACAAAGGTTGTTTACAAAACTGGGCTACAGCATTGTTGGAGCTAACTGGAAACCAGGGATACAGAACAAGCTGTCACTGGTGGCAGTAAACAAAACAAATAGGGGCAGGTGTGGATAAACGATTAAAACTTTTTGCTAAATGAAAAATGTAGGAAAACCATTCAACAAAGGAGAGCAAATAAATTAAATGCTACTATTTGTATCGTCTGAGGATGGCAGATACAGAACATCCAAATGTAAACACAGAAATCCTACACAAATAACAGTAAAATAATCTAGGTGACCTGAAACTGGTACTGCTAGAGAGACTTCTTATTCTCTAACCTTGCATAAACTTAGTAACAGAGCTATGGGGCAAAACACCTTTCACCTCCAGTTAGTATTATAAAGAAACCAAGTTGTTAGTCTTCATTTTTTTCTGATATTTTTTAATGTAACATACCATGTATTAAAATTGGAATTCTTAATCGGATTATTTTTCAGCATTTTTACACTGATTAACATGCTTTGGTGGCTTTTTCTACAAGGATAAAATTAAAAGAAATTATTCAAATATTCAAACTTTCTCCAGTTGAGAAATTTTCTAACAGCTTGCTGTCTCATCCCTTACCCTATATTCTTTAGAAAGGGACTTAGATACATGTAAATCAGGTTATAAAACTTTGCAGAGACCACACCTCTGCTTATTTAGCATTTAAGAGACCTACAGATTCATATTGGTGCTCTAAACGCAAATCAGCCAATACATAAATAATGATGCATTATTGTTTTATTATCATTAATAAATAATAGAAACAACAAGAAATTTTACCTGAGTCAGAGCTCCATAGTTTCACTCCAAGACTGGAGTTTATTCTCTGATTGGAATAGAACCAGTAACGATGAGATGGTATGGATCAGACTATGAGAGGTACCTGCTCCATAATGATAAGCTCATTTTTTCCCAGGAGAGTGTTGCAGTACGAGAAGTGATTTGATGTAGAAAAGCCATAGGCTTATGTGAGTTTACCTATGCCATAGATTCATTCTTGTGTACATGCAGAAAAAGTATGACTGCAAGTTATATGGAAATAAACACACTCCTCCACTCTGTCTCCCTCACTTCCCAGGAAAAAGATGGTCTTTTAAATAGACTTGAAAGCGGGGCTTTTTCATGCTAAACACAAATTCACAACAGACTAGTAATAAGGTGGGCATCTGAGAGACCGGTCTTGTTATTCAGCTACAAATAAAAGTAGGGGATGGGTAACTTTTGTCTGTGAGTAAATAGCGAGAAAGATTACTGGCCACAGCCCAAACTAGGAGCTGGAAAGAAGATTAATGTGATGTTTTCCAGCAAGATAGCTTTTTTTCCCAAGCTCTAGAAAAGCTAAATGAAGGGTAACAATGATTTCTAATGATTTCTAACAATGCTAAGAGAAGCACTTCACAGCCAAGAATCCATGTCTTCCATTCCAGAGAGTGCTGAAGGAGTTCACATTGCTTTCTGACACAGCAATGTCTATCATTGTGCAAAACAAACACCATGTTATCAGATAGGGAAAATAACTGGAGTTACTTCTGAACAACCACCATATTTAATCATGGAATTTGGAGGCGCACCTACTATTGTATCAAGACAGGAGAGCACTGCCAACTCTATGACTACTCCAGCTGGCAGCAACACTGTTCAGGGGCGGCACAGGCAGAACTTGCTGTACTTCATGCACTGAGGCACTGCAGGGTTTTGGATACAAACCCAAGTGTTAGGTGCTGCTAAGGACTTAGAGGGTGACAGTCAGAGGTCAGATGAAGCTGCGTAAGTGTGTGCCAAAGCCACATACCAGGTTATGTTAAAGGACGTGATTCAGTAACACCCAGTATGAAAACCAAACGCAGATGAGTCCCAAAATACTGAAAGCTCACGCAGAATCTCTTAAACGGATGCTTTATAAGGTTAAATTTCAATGAACTGTCAAGACTTCAAAAAGCAAATGCACAGCATGATTGTAACAGAATCAAGTGATCACTACTTTAGTGCTGTCTGGTTTATAGAAGCAAATGTCACACCCAAGTCTCAGAGGGGCTTACCTCACAGAGACAAACAACAGCTAGCTACAAAGAACTTGTACAATGCCTTCTTGGAGGAAATGGCAGGTCAAGTCTGAACTGTTTTAAATATAGCAGTGCAGAAAAAGGCAAAACAGTATGGGGAGAAAGAGCATTAGGATGGTCTGCTTGCTGTTATGCTTCCTTTCCAAATGCCATTACCAGTGTTAAATCTCCAATGGCATCCAATGATACATCTCAGAGCAAACCCTCCTGTATTCTGTGGCTCTGGGACTGTCATGACAACCTGTCACCAAAACACTGAAGCATTTTTGTAAGGAAACTCTGTAAGGCAAGGTTTCCTTTCAAGCAGCCATCATGGCTCAACCTTCCTACGCTGTTCTGTATTGTCTCCAGAGATGCTGGAATCTGAATTCCTGCACTCATCCAATTTGAAACAGGCATGGATAATTAATTTCCACCAGTGGTTCCAAACCTTTTAATACCTATATTTGGCCTTCTCATTAAAATGTTTTGATAGTCCTTTGATAGACCTTTAGGCAGCCAAAATTGCTGTGATTCTTCCAGCTGGGATGAATGGCCCTCATTTGCCCTGATGAGCAATGCAGCAGGGTAGCTTCCTCCGCGTACCTTTTTCTGCCTCATGTGTGACTGATGCTGTCATGGAGAGGAATATTCCTCATGCACTTCACGTAAAATTAAAGGGCTTTTACAGAGGATTTCAGCTATCCTCCCACACTAAGCTGAAAATTCTGAAATAAGCTCAACTTCTACAAATCAAGAGGAATCCAGACAGGGAACTTGTCAAACAAGCGTAATCTGAATCTGAGATGGGTTGGGGTGGGCCCTTTTTTTTTATTTTTTTTTTTTTACTGATAAACAACTTCTATTGCCTATTGCAAATCTACTGTCACAATAACAGATTGGGCTCTGTGAGCAGTTAGCTAGCTAGATGTTTTAGGAGTCAACTGATTATTTGTGCATATTGCATTTTGCAATTCTTTATGTTTATGAGTTATTAGCATGGTACTTTGAGAGAGTTGTCATTCTCTCTTAGAAAAACAATAGATGCTACATGTAATATCACATTATGCTAACAATCCCAGACTCACTGCTTTTCGAAAACAATTTTCTTCTCCAAAACATGAACTGAATTTTATAAATATGGCCATTTTCTTCTTAAAAATGCAACAATCCCACTGAGAAAGAGATATGTTATAAGTCTCCCAAAGCTTAATGCCAGAATTATTCCACCAGAGCCCTGTAATGACTTAACATTATTTAATAATTTCCTGTTGCTTCTGACTTGCCTGTAGCACAGTAAAAAAAAAAAAAAATTGCTTCCATTCAGGAAGACTCTTTCACTTGTTTTGATGCAAATGATCTAAAAATTAATAAAGATAAAGGATAAAAAGTGCAGAAAGAAGATAATCAGGACCATATTTTGACCTTTTTGTTCATAGGAGTGAGCCCATTTGCACTAAACTAACTAATGCAGGAAAAACAGGTAGTAGAGCAGGATCTGGACACCAGTGTTCATCCAGCACTCTCTGTCTCCATTGAAGTTTCTTCAAATTTTGCCTTCCAACATATTTATGAGGTGATTCTAGCCTATTGAGGCTGAAAATTAATACATTAAAACAGGTAGATAAATTAATCTGCCACATAAATAAAGCTCCAATTACTGGAACTGCATCTGATTCTGTGGATTTCTCTTTCTCCTTCTGAGCCCTAATAGTGTCTAACAGGGCTTCAAATTTTCCTGAAATCTCCATCCCTATCCATGTGAAATGACTTACTCTAGATCCTTTGTCCCAGACGGTACCACTTCCAGTGTCATGACCTGGAGCTTGTGTTAGGTCCAACAAATGTCCAATAAGTGTCATTTGGTTGATGTCGATACAGGCAAAATACCAGTAAGTAGTCAGGAGATTGGAAGTAGGCCCTCTTAAATACAGAATATAGCTCAAGAACTGGTTTGCATCCACTCTAACTCTTACCTCTTCCAAACTGATCTTTCCCACCCTATTATGAAGTCTTTCTGTTCAGAGCTTCCAAGGGTTTAGTTAACGAATGAAAAGACTCTTCTAAAATAAGAAATGAAATTCTAAATCCAACTATCAAGAGTCCTGTTTGGACATCCTTCATACATAATATATACTTTTGTACATATTGGATACACTGCCTCCTTAGAGAAGCAGGAGATCATTTTGAGGCTTCTTTTAAAAGAGGACTGCCAACACCTTCCCATGTTTACTGAAATGTTTGCAGGCTTTCCAGTGTGGGTGGCAGCTCAATAGTGCTAGCTAAAAAGTCTTTACAGAACTTGGCACCACTGCTACTAACATGCAGTGGTATGGAAGAAACGCCAGTTAAATGTAATTCAGAAGCACTGTAAATACTGTTGTTTGTAAACAAGCCTCAGCAGGTAGAACGTTTGGGCTGGAAAAGTCATTCAGGGAAATTGGTCACCAATGAGAATACCTGGGGAGAAATAATGTGAGTTTCTGAAGGTTTCTTCTCTGTGAAAGGGGCCTTTTCCAGCTTGCAACATCTCTGGTTCACCAGAACAAAACATTTTCCCTTCAGCTGCCATTCATCCTGTCTTCACTTTTCTTGGCTGCTTTTATTCTCTGCTTTCCTCCAGTTCCATCCTTTTTGCTGCCCTTTTCCCACAACAAGGCCACTTGGCCACTCTGCCACCATCTGCTCCCTCTGCTCTTTTTTACTTGTCATGACTCTTCGGGGACTCCATGCTGGACTTTATCTCACCTGGTCTCTGCTGAAAGGCAAGGGTTTGACCTGAACTAGTCATTCACACACCCTCTATAAGCAGTGGGGAGACAGCTATTTCCAGAGCATGGAACAGCCCATCCTAACAGAGACAAATCTATCCTAACTCTGAAATTGAAGGCAAATCTCATCTGTAGCCATTATGATTCTACCACCTCCAGCTCCACCACCTCCTAGCACACTGCTACAAAGCCCCCAAAACTGGCATTAAGGGATACTCCCAATGGGCCACTCTATCTAGCCACCGATTTTCATAAACTTCCAGGGATTCATATTTCCTTGGAAAATTTGTTCAGGATTTCTTTGCAGTGAGAGTGAAGATAACAGGACTGATGGAGAAGAGGATGCAGAAAAAGTCAAATAAGCAATGTGAATGTCTTTAAGCAACCCAAACAGGAAGCATTTGATTAAATTTTTCTAAGCTACTCCTTACTTAGCTCTACATTCATTGATATTTCTTCATCCATCCATACAAATCTATACTTTATATGTTCATCATCTCGTATCTCAGCACTGCAAGTTTTTTGGGGTTTTTTTGTTTTGGTTTGGTTTGGTTTTTTGGTTTGTTTTTTTTTTTTTTCCTTTTTGACCTCTCAAGTCTCTTCTTTTCTGGTAGACATCACAAGCTCTACTGCAAAGAAATGGTTTTCTTAACACTTTGAGTATGATTAATCTTCTCTTAACAGATATTCTCTCACTCCCCCTTCTCCAAAACATGAAACATAATCTGCTTGAAGTCTTCTCCATCTACTTTTAATCCTTTCACATATATGCTTCAAACTTTGATGCCTGTAGAGCCAATGACACCTAACATATTCAGCCTACTTTCAAAGGGGCACCTTCTGAAGCAGAGCAAAACCTAAGATCCTCAGACAATGTAACACAAATTTCCTAGGGAATGTTTAACTAGAAGCCAGGACTTGGGGATTGTCTGGAAATGATAGTGGGCTACAGAGGAATGATAACAGGAGATAAAGGAGGTAACAGGATTTGAGGATGGAACTCTTGCAACATCCCACCTTGGAATCAGCAGGAACCAGCAAAGGTCAAAAGTTCGTGATGATGAGGAGAAGGAATACGACCACTACCACGATGAAGTAACAGGAACTCCCACCACAATATTCCTCAAAAGAATGACCACACCTCCGACTCCGCCTGAACTCCGCCTACTATGAATATTATAATTGTGTGTTGCAACAACATGAATATTTATGTAAAAATGTTGTAATCCCTCACAGAAATTGTATAAATACCCTGATTTTACACTGACTACGTTGGAACTCTTTGTCCAGCGCGAGCTGGGGGTTCCCCAACGTTGCCTTAATAAATACCTCGTTGTATAAAGACACAAATTTGTCTTTGTGCAGTTTTCTATGCCTTTTGGGGCGCGGATTCTCTGCAACAATGTCCTTGTGCACACTAAAACCAGAAAGGATTGAATATACTATGTGAATGAGATAAATATAGTCTTCTTGACTAATCCCTACCTGAATTTTATTTAAAGTCTTCTCATTGTTTTCTAAAATTGTAACATTCTTATGAGTTTAAAAAAATGCTGCCATAATGCAGAGGGATTTCTCTGTCAAGATTAGAGCTTTTTTTATGCTTGCCTTAGATGTACTTCCTAAATTTGGATCAAACAGGTATTTTATTTCTTTCCACAAAATCATGGGAGCACTGAGGTTGACAGGGATGTTGTGAGATAAACTTGGCCAACACCATCCTACTTCAAAGCCAAGTCAGCTAAAGAAAGTTGCCCTTGACCATGTCCAGCTGGGGTTTGATTGTCTCCAGTATATAAAAGCTATTTTACTACACTTCCTTTTATCCTTCTTTACCTATCAGCTTCTAGTCTATTGTAATCCCTCTGGATTTGGCACTATTGAGCCTGCACCTTGAATTCTGTCTTAAATTTTGGACCCCTCACTACAAGAAGGACATTGAGGTGCTGGAGTGTGACCAGAGAAGGGCAGCAGAGCTGGGGAAGGGTCTGGAGCACAAGTCTTGTGAAGAGTGGCTGAGGGAGCTGGGGTTGTTCAGCCTGGAGAAAAGGAGGTTCAAGGAAGTCTTTATCACTCTCTACAACTACCTGAAACAAGGCTATAGTGAGGTGGAAGTCAGTTTCTTCTCCCGTGTAACAAGTGACAGGACCAGAAGAAATTGCCTGAAGTTGTGCCAGGAGAGGTTTAAATTGGATATTAGGAAAAATTTCTGCAGTGAAAGGGCTGTCAAACATTGGAACAGGTTGCACAGGGAAGTGATTGAGTCACCATCCTTGGAGGTATTTAACAGACATGTAGATGTGGCAATTAGGGATGTGGTTTAGTGGTGGACTTAGCAGGGCTGAGTTAACAGCTGGACTCAACCACCTAAACAATTCTACGAAATTCTTCTTAAATTCCTTTTATTTAACCTCAGAATTGAGCACATCAGATATACTTTACAGTTTAGACATATTTCTAAATCAAAGGTAAGATTTCAAATGAATATTACAGTGGAAGAAAATTTCTCAGCACATCAAAATAGCCAAGGACCAAGTCAACATTTATTCCTTATATTTGGATACCAGATCATCTTATCCATTGCCTGTTTGGGAAAAAAATACTTCACTTGGGTATGGAATGTCCACAAACAGCTTCACTGAAAAAAAAAAAAGGAATTTTATCCAGTCCCTGCATTGACATGAAAATGTATATTGATCTGACCAGAAGGCCCCAGAAGTTCTTGTATATCTTTTATTTGGATGCCATTGATTTGGGAACCAGACATCCATGAATCAAAACAGGGGATTTTGTAATTTGTTACACTTGTTTCTATCTCTAAATACGTATTTTCTGCACCACTTTGTCATTCTAGTTCGATTTGAGAATAGATTCCAGTTAAATTAGAGAATAAATCTAATTCACTACTATATGGCAAAACCCATTTCAAATTAAGGAAGGGATATAGTCTCCCCTGAAGGCCTTAACATAATTATTGTGGATTTCAATTACAAAATAATTCAAGAAACTGTAGGGATCATTTTATACGGGAAAATTTAGAAGAGTGTGTAGGGTTAGCTTGGACAAATACAGACTCAGTTATTTGTCTTTCAACCACTTCCACAAGAGAAAAATATTTAATGACTCTGCTCTCAGGATTAGAATGAAGTGTGTGCTCATTAGCTTTCAGGTTTCGATCTCAAGATCTGATTCTGCAATATTTTATACAAGTATTCACAATATAGCCAGTGAAAATAGTTCCTCCTACATGAATACTCAGAAACTTATTCCATAGGAAAAAAAAAAAGAGGCAACAACAAACAAATACTGACGGCTTTGAGAATAACAACGTGGAAGAGGATTTTTAAAAGCTTATGACTAAAGATTATGAATAATACTTGATGCACAGCAGAACAAGCAAGTAAACATTTAAGAGGGGATGAAGATCCTTTAAAGTGGGTGTAGCTTTTCAATGACATGATTCTAAATTGGCATTTCAATTGTACTAATAGTTGGTGGATTTTCTTCTGCTGTTGGTGACTTTAGAAGAAATGTAACAACCCAATGCTAACATCATAAGTAAGATGGAGTTTTAAGAGCAGTGTAAGAATAAAATGACAGTGTTTTTACCAGTTGCATTAGGTTCAAATCAGCACAAATTTAGGAAAATGAATGAGAATTGTTAACAACTGATTTTAGCTTGTGCAATCTGTGGTTTAAAAGTAAAGAACTGCTTCAAATGCATATGTTGAAATTAAAAAACTAAAAAAGAGCATCCATTGCATCTGATTGATTCTGTGTGAATATCTGCATTCAGAGACTGAAATACCGGAGTTCTATCATGGACAATCTCTTTGCAAAGAAAAGGCAGGTTTCAGGTAATAAGCTTCTCTTAATCCTCTAATAATACCTTTCTCATAATAAATGGTAACACTTTTGCCTTAACTGGAGAAACAGAAAGAACAAAAGATAAATTCTGTCCATGCCATATCAATGCATGTGGAAGTTTTGAAACCTACATAATGCCTTTCTTTGACCTCCTGTTTTTGACTGCAGAAAATTACAAGCACAACAGAGACAGAATATACTGACTGAGCAGGCTAAACAAAATGTTTCTAATGCATATACAGAAATAGCCTGTACATATGTAAATAGCACCTACATACATGCATAAGGCTTTATTCGGGTTTCCTACACCAGTGTTGACTTCATTAACTCCTAAAAATAGCCTTGCAAAAGGTTTTTCCTTACAGGAACATGAACAATACTATGGCTGTTCTATTATGGGCAGTGGTAGGCTGCTGCATTTGTACAAGCCTAAAAGAAACTGATGTGCCCTCTGAAATCTTCGACTCTGAAGAACCTCAAATCAATAATTAATTTATGAAATGGCTATTTCAAGGAAAAGAAAAACTAATAAATGGTTATTTAACTCTTAGGACAGCAGAGTTCTCCAGCCTGACAGTAAAATAAGTTCTTTGGAAAATACATATTGACATCTACACTACACACTTACTCTCCAAGGGGTTACCTTAAGTATTAGTAAGCAAAACTGGCAGCTTGAATGATTGCAGCATTAACAAACAGGTTCTCCTTGGCAGACAGAAAGCCTTATACTTCATGCCAAAATGACATCTGCCATTTATAATTGCTTAAAAAAGACAAAGAAACTCTACTACAGGGCTGTAAGCTCAAGTGTTTTATCTTTTACCCTGATATCCTGCACTTTCAGCTTTAGAGCTATTTACTTTTAATATATACAGAAAGATCCAAGTCTAGCAATGACACCTTGGCAAGGTGACAGTGACATTTGGTGCTTGCTCTTTTGCTACCATTTGCTACATTTTTAGGCACAAAAAACTCTCAGGATGGAAACACTCAGCAGGAAATGATGTCTTCCAGCCAACCGAATGTTATTCCAATGAGCCCTGCCTTAGAGTATTGGCAACATAGACATGATCTAACAAGCTCTGACAAAGCATGCAATATTGTCTTGTTACACATTTGATGTCTGTTGATGAGAAATAACTCACAAAAATAAATAATTTGGCATATTTTCACATGACTCTACTGAATAGCTCTTTCTTGAATGTATCATTTAATCCTAGATTTCTCTGTAGTTGCTTGACTGAAGTTGTCTCCACATCTTTATCTGCTCTGTTGTGCAACATTTCTTTGCAACTAAAAAACCCTTCCAGGGTTTACCCAGGAGCTCAGTGTGCTACTTGATATGTAGGAAGATCTTCATCAGACAGCAGGTATGGTAGTCTGTTCGTAGCATGACTTCTGTAAGGTTAAACAGGCCTTGCCTGTTGGATTCTAATACTTTGATGTACTCTTACAGAAGTGGTCTTCAAAACTATTTTGCTGTCTTCTTGGGGTTCTTCTGCTCCAAGGAAATTGGAAGTACGAATGAAGCTCGGCATTGACTGTCGCTATGTGTTATGTATTCGTCTGTCTGAATTAGAAGGGCTGCTGGTGATGAAGTTAGATTATGAGATTGTTGAGATTGCTCCCAATAAAGGTTTAAATTTAGGGCTGTGCTTGCCTGGGAGATAAACAGTTCTCACAGACCTAGCTGAAATTATTATTTTTTTTATTCAGTTTAGTGGTTGCTTTTGATAGAAAGTGTATTAGCTAACTTGCAAAAAGCAGCGGTAATCCTGTTTCCCATGACTGTAGTTTTGTTTTGAAATTACCATATAAAGCAGCCCCAGATGGACTTCTCCTCAGGATTTTTAATTTAATTATAAGATCTGAGACCTGCTGAACTTTCCTGCAGCTTCCACACAGACAACAATTCACTTCTATCCCTACTAACTTTCCTAACAGCACTAGATGTGTGATTTTGAGGGAGAGATCTACAGTTGCTGGAAGTCTGGACACAGCCTGAATTCTCATTAAAAAATAACAACAAATGAAAAATGCAATAAAAGACATGACATGACTTTTACGAGTTCAATCTAATTTATAACCCAAAATCTTCCTTTTATATAAAAGGCTATCAGGTAATGGTTACAAAGCTAATAGCAAAAGCAATGAAAGGAAGAAGAACCCAGAGACATTGTCTAGGTCTTGCCGGTCAGTTACTTTCCCCTTCGAACTATAGTGCAGAATAAAATTAATATTTGCTTTAGTTTTGCTCATGTTATTGAAAACTAAAATAAAGGAGGTTTTAGGAGGTTTTAAAAGGTGGCTTTTTGGCCTTTTTTGTTTGGTTAGTTTTGTGGAAGTTCACACTGGTTTTAGCAAGAGGAGGGATTCAGCTTGGTATCAGTTCATATCCTACATCACTGCCACAGCCACAGAAATTCAGTAGCCAGACCTTGAGAAGAAAACAAGTGCCTTAAACAGGATTTAGGAGATTCCAGTTATTAAAGTACAACATCAGTGCAAGAATTTCCATTTCATAGGCTTTGCAGGAAACTGCTTGCTAGGTATCCTTCCTTCATGCATGTATCTAGTACTCCCTCTTTCTGCGCAACCCCTGCAGCAGTGGAGACACACAGTGATGTACACAAGCGACACACACCAGCATGCCTCAGCACTCCTGAGCATAACGCCCAACACTGACAAGGTTTTCTCATGGGAAAAGTGCTCAGACCTGTGTCTCCCACCCACTGAGCCCTGGGACTCCCACATGCCTATGGGATGGAGGTGCTGCCAAAGGGCTAACATGGATGTGGTGCCCTTTGATCTTTCTGAACAGGATACAAGACCTAAGTCTCTGACTCTATGACTACTGCCTAGGCTGGGCTGCCATTTGGAAACTTATCTAATATTGTTCAAAACATGGACATTTTGGATTGCTTTTCCAGATGTCTCATTCTCTCCACCAAGTCCATGTGGACACCAGGAACAAAACTCTTTCAGAGCTCAGGATTTTTAGGATGAGACAAAGTTATGTAGTCTGCTCAGGGGACTAAGCTGGGTGCTCAGCCTCCTGAAAATGGACAGCCACAGCATCTGCTATGGAGACAATCTCATTAGAGGACTCAATAGGCTTCAGAGCTCATGGGTCATCGCTAGAAGTTCTACAATTGTTCAGTGCCTCAGTAGAAAAGAAATCAGGCATATTTCTCTTCTTCTACTTGTTCTCTGCTTTACCTATTTTGTGCCGTATTGTGAGACTCATATTCATAAGAGTGAATTGTGGTACTTTACCACTGACTTTACAGAATCTGCCTATCAAATTCCTCATCAACCTAAGATAGGGTTATTTATAATTTATCAGCTTTCTGAGGTGAGGGACAGTTTATCCTTATGGGTTTCAACTGTATTTAACAAAATAAAGACCTAATTTTCATAAGCTCATTTGCTGTGATCCAAACACTAACAAACTCTTTGCAGGTTTTTACCCAAGGCATTCTTTTTCTGCCCAGTCTGTGCATGTGACTAGCCCTTGAATGTCACTTCCAATAGGGTAAGTTTGACAATTTAGCATATCAGATTAGATTCATAGGCCAATTCTGCGGAGGCACAGATACCAAATTGACTGGAGGCACTCTAACGCAGACATTAAAAACTGGGGATAAAAGTATCCAGTCAAATGTATATGTCAGCAACATTTCTGTGTTCTGTCAAATCACTGTGCAGCTTTTATACTCCTGCCAAAGCACCATGCAGTTGCTGCTTTAATACTACTGGCTTGTGCGGCTCAGAGCTGTTTTCCTTGACTTCATCAGGCACAAAGGTGCTACAGATTGCAACATTAAAGGAATCTTTAACAGCAGGGGATTAATGAGAACTGTTAGTACTGGATGCTAAATATCTGAAGTCACAATTCCCCTTCACATTCACAGCTTTACCATTCTGACTTCCCTCAAAGTGAAATGTAAATTTTTGAACACTTCGAAAAAGGAAGATACTTTCCCCTCCTTTCATTAAGCTGCTCCAAAACAGACATGTTCGCTATGTATTGTTATGATTCCCTCAACCGGAAGCTGAAAGAGAATTAAACAGAAGCCCTAGCACTAAAGTATTGCAGATGTGAACTCTAGGAGAATGAAAAGAAACATTTAGAAGCAGAGAGGAGTATCTTGACTCAGAGGTAAATATCAGTATCATTTTTGCTTTGGATTTCAGAATGACCATTGTGAATTACAAGATCCTGCTCCCCAACTGCTTCTGCTAGTCTCATGTCATAAATATTCTAAGCTGCTGGACGCAGATGTTCATTTTCACACAAAGGTCACATACAGTTTCCCATACAGTGCTTGTCTGAGAGGCAAAATAATCTGATTTGTTATATAAGCAGTATTGCATTTTATTGCTGTGTTTGCCTGTCACATAAATAGAGCTCAGGTATATAAAAAGTTGAAAGTTATCTGTCCAAGAAAGAGTTGGGAATAAGATTAGGCTATAAATATGACCCTGTGACATCAGTTAACCTTTTGGAAGCCCTCATGGATTGGGGAACTAGCAATTTCAGGAAATAGCAGGGCTGCAGAAAGATAAAACATGAGAAAACACTTTATTTCGAAGCCACTGACAGTCCTTTTTCTGGGTAAGTTAGCTGCCATAATCTCCAACAAAAGGTGCCTTGAATAATAAATGTGAAGAATTGGATGGTACACGGAGTATATGTATAGGGAGTGGGTGGAGATGCAATTACCGATAACTACTCTGAGGCCGTACAGAATGCAGAGCGTAGGCCATTTGGGTACTTTGCCATGATTCTGAGTTAGCACTAAAGTTCTACTAGTAAATCATGACAACCACTGTTTTTATTAGGTTCGGCAATGGAAATGTATCAGCTTGCCACAGAGCGTTAGGGTGCAGAGCACTTGAAAATCTGGGATGCTGCTGCAGCCTGAGGGTGAAGTGAAATAACTAGAATCAAAAATTGGTGCTACAGGAAAGAAGGCTGTACACCCTCCAAGGATTTTTAACACATTGGTCAAGTTGACTTAGTTAGCAACACTTATTTAGTCCTACTCCAAACTTGTGACATCTGCAACTCCTACTCTGGCAACAGAGCATCAGCACCTCCCTTCTCCTGGGGGCAAAGATGCCCCAAGCAGAACTGAGTGGTCGAGTCAGCAGCTGGCCCAGGGGGACCAGGCTGGGGGCAAAGGGGTCTACACCCCTGCCAGGATGCCTGTCCATTGCACAGAGACTCTATGTTCAAGGACACCAGAGTTGATGGTGCTTCTCTAACTCATTTGCCACTGCATGATCCCAGGAAACAGGGATGCTGGAACGCCCTGTCTTGTAAGCCAACACACAGACATCTCCACCTCAGGTTCTCCATGTCTGCTCTTCACCCAGCCCCTCAAGGGGAACCCACACAGTTTTAGCCAGCCACACTACCAGATACCTGAAAGCACTTGCAAATTTTCCAGCCTGCCTGAATTAGGTAACCTGAACCATTTTCACCTTTACCTGTTGGACATATACGGGTTTTTGCTTTCTATGGAGAAAGCCAGATTCTCAGAAGAAAAAGGATTGACAATAATTTGCAGAGTGAAATATTTCCCACCCAACCATGCATGAGTCAGAAACTACCGTAAGCAGTTTCATATTAAATACTCAGTAAACTACATCATGATGGAAGTTTAATTGGGATAGGATTAATTAGGATCCAGTTGACTACTGTAGAGGAACAGACCCTTTTCAGTTGGCATGTGTTGATTAGGACAAAATTCACCAATTAAATGACTATTCTAATTAGAAGCTGAAAAAAGTTAGTCACTGCAAGCAAACTAATGACCAGGCAACATGCCATTTTGGGGGAAAGTAACCAAAGACAACCCGGTAATTTTTGTAAGCAATTCTCAAAAGATTCTGTAAATCAGGAGTCAATGGCTCACCTGGGACAAAATATGAAATATTTCTCCCACTCATTCTTTTCCAAAGCAACTGGTGATTCTTCAAAATACTTTCAAAGTATTAAATTCAACCTAACCTTGCAGCAGGGGATAGCTAAATACTCTCCAGCTCCAGCTCTGAACGTGATAGTGCTTCCCAAGGGAAAGAGATAGATACTGTCAATCTGTACTTCTGCAGTTCTCCACACAGAGACGTGCCAGATCTAACATCTTGCTATCACAAAAGTGGAATCCCAATGCACTCTTTTCCTGCCCCTTCTGCTCCTAATTGCAAGCTTCTACTGTTTCTGTTTACAAGGACTGGTACTCACTTGACCTCACTGTAAGCTGGTTTCATTCATTATTTTTGGAGAAAACTAGAAGAACAAAACAAAACAAAATTAACAGTTTTCTCACAGGCTGGGTAGTTGAATTGGCTCTCTGTAAGGTCTGTTAAGGGCTATAATAGAAAAAGTAGGATTGTATGGCAGAGTTAGGAAGAGGAGGGGAAGAGGGTCAGAGAAATAGGATTGCCTCTTTCAGCAGCAACCAGCCATAAGACCAGATGCCACCAGACCTGTGGCTAGACATTCAGTGTCTCTTCAGCCAAGAGCTCTGTTCCTGCAGCAGGACTGAAAACCTGCAGCAGTCCCTGGCTTCAAGTATTCCCACTGACCAGGGAACAGCTAACTACCTTTAATTGCTGGCAGAAGCTCAAGTGTCAGCAATTCCAGAGCAGAGGACCAAGAACAGATATCTGAAACAGGTGCTGCAGATGGCTCTGCTCCCCGGTCCTGGTGGGGGATGAATCTGCTAATTCAGGTGGCTATGCATGTGTGTGACAAAAGAGGTTGGTGCTTTAGTTTGGGAAACGTGCTGTATATCGTGCATCCGAGCACACACGGTTCTAAAGCACACAGGCAAAGTCAGCTCTGGCATTCAGAACTCTCAGTACAGCCACTTCTTATTTCATTACTTGCTTGAAACAAGCAATTCACAGCCAAGCTGTGTACACAGTGATAAAGGCTCATAAAAATGGCTTGAAGCACAGCACTCAGTGGCTTTATGGGGCCAGGGAAGACATACCAGCCAAGTCCAGGATTTATACCACAGAAACACTCAAAGGACAGAGCTTCGAAAGAGTCTGTCATGGAAGGAATAAGCTGTGTCATCTACCTGTCTACAGGTAGTGAAGCAAACGGCATTGACTCTAGTTATTTCTAAGGATCCTTGCACTTTTTATCAGGACATCAGTTTCGTGCATCCATTTGTGTGCACCCACAGGCTTAGAGGTGTTCAGGGTGCAGTGCTCCTAATTTGCTTCTTGCCAAACAAAATCAGCACTGAGATACCTGAGTGCACTGCATACATATGCCTGTTTCAGGTGTTTCTTTAGATTACAAAAGAATCCATTTTATCGTCTCAGATTAGGAAAAGAAGAGATACTCAACCTAAAAAGGACAACTGCACTGCTTTTTGTTTCATCGTTTAATTTGGAAGGTCCAATTAATAAATTATTGCTTTGCTACATACCGCAAACACTAGAAAACATAAATACTCTAACAGAGACATTACACAACTTCCATTGAACAACATCATTGCTATTGACTAGTCCATTAACAATGAGGAAATTAAGCCCAATAACAAGTTACAACCAAGTAACAGTATTTAGATAATAATTTATTGGCTAAGGGTATTGGTAAAATTTTAAAGTCTCATTAAGAATATGGTTTTTATCCAGAAGGACAATTCCATTTGTTCAACCGGAAGCCAAACTCCAAATGAAGTGAACTACATATTTTTAAGGGAAAGATAATTCTAAGGATGACTTCCTATAATGAAGACACAAAATAAGCTCCACCAGACCCAAGAATACCTTGCATTCAACATTAAGTAAGGTCAGATGCATTCTGAAATTTAAGGTCCTTTTCTTCCAAGACAGACAAATAAGTGTAATAGCACATACTTCTCTTAATTATGATGTGCATAATTAGAATGGCACCTTACTAGGATACATCCCAGAGAACCTTTTCAGCTTAATGATAGTGAATGGTAATGACAACTGTTTAACTGGCATAATATTAGCAAAAATTTCCCTTAATAGGATACATGCAGATTGTGTCAGGGGGTAAGTGGTGTTTAACTAAGTGTGAAATTCTAAATCCATGTCCCTTAATAGAGAAATTGTTGAATAATAATTAACATAAGAAACTGAAATGAACTGTGATGAATAAAATTTGAAGCCTTGTGTTTCCAGACAGCACTAGAGCACTATGTACACACAAAAACTGTACTTCAGACAAATAACTTCTTTTTTCCTTCCTGAACAGATTGTTATTTTTCAACTGTTTTCATTAATTTAAGTCATTGAAAGACAGACTTGTAAAATAACTTCAGCTGAGGCTAATCAGAAGCAGTTCATTGTTAGCCTTCCTACATGTGAATGACCTTACCTGGACAAAAAACCCCCATGGTGGGTTGCTGATCTTTGGCTGGATGGGCACAATACTGAACGGCGTTTACAATGAGAAAAGCTGATGAATGAATTTAATTATCTGATTATGCTCTCCAGTATTGGCTTAAGATTTAAAGTTCAGTGAATGCTCGTCAGTAAATCCATTAGCCAAGAACCCTCATTATAAGAAATGAGCAAAGCTGCACTGCAGGCAAGAGGCATTGTGTTTTACACTTCAGTGGCAGGCATTTTGCAGAAAACTGTTTCTAATTATTAACTCAGGAGTTGTTGCTACCTTGTGACTGAGGTAATGGTTAGGCTCCACACTGGGGAGAGCACACGTCTTCCCCCTTCCCTCATTCTGTGCAGGTGGGCACATACAGGAGGAGGAATGATAGCTGCTTCCAGTCTCATCCCACCTGGATGCAAGGTATCACTGTTCTCAGTATAAAGCAAATCCTTAGCATGCCTCTAAGCCAGGACACCCACTGAAGAGGGAGCAAGATGGAAACAAACGGTGGCTCCCAACACTATGCTTCATGAACAGGACTCACAGGGAAGCCATAACTGAGCCCCTCCTCCTAGCTAAGGTAATATTTATAAGACTTGTCGTCTTTCAGACTTCTATGGCTGCTTCAAAACAGGACAGTTTAATGAGGGACAACAAGCAGTTGATAGATGTTCTCATTAATGAAAATTTAGCACCCTATTTCTACTGCAGTATGTCTTCCTTTATTATTTTGGGAAAAGGTACGCATTTAGGATTGGATGCTGAGTTGAACACTCTAAAGTTTCACCATCAAACAGCCCAAATTAATGTTATTGGGCTGTGTGAGAAAGAGTTTACAAAGCATGTGGTTCGAATATGTCTCAGCTGAAGTCTGATCCAAATTAGAAGTGTCTCCATGTCATACAATTAGCTGTATAGAATAATACAGAATCAATTTACATAGATGAAAGCACACTTTTGGAGATTAAATTGCGTATCTGCAAGGGGTTTGTGATGGTGTTCTCCCCCATCCCCCACAATCTCCCCATTATTTCCCATAACCCTGCTCAAGCAGTAACTACCACCAGCAGTTGCAGTGGATGCATGTGGTCATGATGGCTGCATCTGGCTCAAGGTGGTTTTGGGGGAGACAGATAACAATGTAATAGCCAAGGACTAATTGGAGCAATGCACCCACCTAACCACAGTGCTGGTCAACATCTGACTCAAGCCAAATTTGAAAAAAACTAACTTCTGCAGTTTGTATGCAAATAGAACTGACTCAACCATCTTACTCCATAAATAGTGGACAGTCCAGGGCCCATTGGGCTCTCCTGTGTGGCAGTGGGCTGCATGCTATGATCTCCCCTTGAGTAGGGACAGCTCTCAAGGTTACTTCTCGAGGCTGAAAGAATCCCTAGCATGTCAGATACTTAGTCAATAGGTAGTAAGTGTGCTCAAACTTTGAAATCTTAGCTGAGGGATAGAAATGATTGACTGTGCACATCTTGTCCTTTAGATATATATCATTGACCAACTCTGGGACTAAGTCTGGATCCAGCTGCACCTAAACTCCCCTCTGAGTTTAGACATCAAGGGAATCCTTTCTGAACCTTTTATCTAAGAGTTCTCCTTACAGTTTTGTCTAACCCTGTCCTCTATGCAGTAAACAATTAAACATACCTTGCCATAGAATCTTATTAAACACATGCTATCAAACTTGGTTAAACAATTGTTTTATGTCAAAAAACCCCCCATATTGCTACCTCTCTCTTTCAAGTGGAGTGCATCACTCCATCTGTGGCAGGTTTTCACTAGTATAGCTGCAATGTTCAAGGACAAACACCTCGGAACATCATGGGGACTTGCAGCAGAGGCTGAGCTGTAGTCAAGCATCTGCCATTAGATATTGTTTCTCCTTCTAATCGCACAATTAAACATATCTATCCAAGATCAACACTAGGACAAATTACCTTTAAAACAAACACCAGTGTACAAATGTACACACACTGTTTTGCTATGTTTTGTTGTGTGGGTTTTTTTTAAATTCCATGGCTATCCTTTGACAAAGAAGGATTTCTGGTAAAAAGAAAATAAAGCGATTGTTAATGTTACCAAAGAACAGTGGGTTTTTTTGAGGGTTTTTCTGAATGGATGTTTAAAGTGAGCTTTCTAGCATTTATATGTCCTACTTATCAAAATCAGCATAGTAAATTTCAGTGTTATTTATTGATAGGGAATATTGGGACCTTTACTTGGATGGGTCCAAAAATACACAGTCTTAATTACAAAATTCATTTTCATGGATGAATTGGCAAGCTTATATCAATGCCAATAAAATGTTGACTGTTTTGCATTATGTCTATTTTTATACTTAAATGGATAAAAATAGGTGGATGAGGTAAAACTCTTTCATTCCAAATCCATCCAAGCCCAATTATTTTACGTGGAATTTCTCATTCTATCAAAATATAATCAAATTATATTATATTACATGATGATAAATGATCAATAAATTATAAAATATATCACACTATAGCAATGTATAATTGAATAATTTTTCTTAATGATATATCACCAATATTACACTGCTTTAAGATAAAAAAGCAGTGCAGTATTGCTGCTTTCGTTCACTTGCTTGTTCTTACATTTTGTTCAGAAAGAAATTGTTTTCTTTAGGCACTTCATCCTGGTTCAGGACTTCAGAAATTACACTTGATTTGCCTGATTTTCTCCTCAACCAGTACAGCAGCAGAGTTATTTCTGATTTACCAAGCAGAAAAGCAAAAGACATGATGAAAAGGTCTATCTGTGGAACTACTCCCTATGCAGAAGGAGATCTGTATGCAACCAATTCATCACTGGGCATTACTTCTCCCTCTGTGCTCTGGAACACAGTGGATTTGAGTTTGTGATAGCTCCAGATATGAATATATTGAGACTGACACAATACCTGTGTCTATAATGGGCAGCTGCAAAGATTAAGACCAATAGCTCTGGAGTCTCCAGATCCCAGTGTTAGCTACGATAGCAGACATCACAAAAGTGGGAACTCATGCAGGGATGAGTTGCATTTACTATGCAAAAAAAAAAAAAAAAGAATTATGTAAGTGAAAAGTAATGTGGATAATAGAACATTATTATGTACAACAATAATTCACTGCAAACCAACTTCTAAATTTGTGCATATCAAATTGTTCCTTCTCCTGTACTTACTGCATTTTAGTGGTCTGATAGAGATAAGACCACTGCCAAATTTCTTGGAATTATTGTATATAGAGCATCTTCAAATGCATGTGGATACTTTCACACTACAGTGAAATGCTACAGTCATATACATATGTCCACCAAACTAAATAAAACATCACCAACAATTGGCTATGGTATGAGTGTACATTGTCACATTACCTTTTTAAGTGCAAAATTGCAGCAGACAGACTCAATCCATCCGATTTTCAACTGTATCTTACAAGAACAAGATTTCCTAAGCCTCTAGGAGGATAATTACAGTAGGTCACAGTCAAACTATGGATAACTGTGGATTATTCAGGCACACAGTCTATTTTTCCATGACACTTCCTGTTGTAATGAGTTTCTCCAATGAGGTAAACAAGACATGTTTCTGCTTAGACATTTCTGAGGAGTATCTTGCAGTTTTTAGATTGTACAGGGGAAAAACCCACAAAATCACAAAGATGACAAGAATGGTGGAAAGGCAGGCACATCACAGCTGTGCAAACTCCAAAGCCTCGTAAGCTACACGGGTTCTCCTCCACCCTGGTAATCTTTGTTATGTGTTGGCTGAGTTGCTCAATCCTTGGATAAGACAGCCCTAAGACTGCGCCTGTGGAGGCAGGCGCTGCTGGGGCGGCAGGGAAGGGATTGGTTCAGCAGCCGACTTGTAAAGTCTGATTAAGTGACCTGCCACTGGTGAAGTCCTTCAGTGACCCACCAGCTATTTCTGTGTCTAAGTCATTTGTGAAACAGCCCCAGCATGTGATGCCCTTGCTGACGCATACACTCACCAACTGGGCAAGGTGGCCAGTGGCATTTATCTTACAGCTAGCTAGGAAAAAAGCCTACGCACACCTATTTCCTCTCATTTGCTTCTAATCCAAGGATTGAAAATGTCTTGTTAGATTTGAACAGGAGTTTCATTAATCAAAACAAAACAAAACAAAAAAACCCCAACAGAACAGCAACAACAACAAAAACAAACACAAAAAAACCTAACCAGAAACAAAACTATTCCAACAAACAAAAAAAAGAAGAAACAGAAAAATTAAAGAGATTTCAAACTAGTTTTCTAATTCTGACTAATTTAAAATCCTTTCCTTCCCACAGCAATACTCTCAGCCCATTTAAGACAACCTGACTAGCTTCAAACATTACACTCAATCTCTGATTTTTCACATCTTTCTTGCGTGTATTTAATGGAAATAGACTGACAAAAAATAACTTATAAAACAGCTACGATGTTGGTACTTCCATGAGAAAGATGTTCTAGGAAGGAGAAGTAAAAAAACAGTTCATGACAGCTTTCATCAGTATCACACCAAAATCAGTCTTTTCGTTCTCTTGAACAATGCCTTCTCTTGCACGGCAGATTATTCAGTAGCTTGCACTGTTTCATCTTTACTTTGTGTAGTGTTTCCCTATTTTGGTATTGGAACTGGTGTTCTGTTAGACGTGTTTAACCAGGACCTACATGTAAAGAGTTAATTCTTTAATGAAGATTCCCACACTCAAAAGTACTGACACAAATTTTTCTTTTATAGAAAGGGAAAACTAATGCATTTATTGAGTGTTTTCAATTATGCAATGAGATTCATTTAAAAAAAAAAAAGTACTTTTTTTCTTTTTAATCTGAATAAGTCACTAGCACAATCAGAAAACACTCTCAGCAAAGATGAGTAGGCATATTTTCATTATTCACTGTGTTTTTGTGACTGGTATCTATCTCTGTGCCTTACACAATTCAATACTACTTACACTGCCCGCTAGGTTGGGGGCATCCTTATGACAATGACGTTATGAGCACACGTTGACCACACTGTGCTGATGTCATGAATGATGACTTTTCAATTCTGAGTGCTCTGATATATAGTGGCTACAGCTATAAAACACCTCCTTTGCAGAGTAAGCTCTTTTGCAATGGTAATTACTGCTCCTGCAAATTTCTGTACATCATCAGAATGGCAGACTGACATTAAAAACACAGCGTTACCCACAGTGTCACTCAAATACAAGCATGGCAATCCATGACATAATTAAATCAATTTTTCATAGCACACCCTGAAGAATTAATTAAATACACAGATTTCTTTAACAATCACTTAAATGATTTGCACTCCTAATTTTCTGCACACCAACAGAAAATGTATTCAAGACCGTGAATGACTATTATGTCTTTTGGTATCTACCATAATGCCTACAATGATGTTCGATTTGATTTTTAGGTAACTATTAATCCTGTAAGTTCCTACAATACTTTGATATCAATTAACATCCACCTCATGCCAAGTACTTCTTCACTACTGAGGGCCAGTCTGAGGGTAGATCACTCAGAAAGAACAGTCAAATATTGAGGGAAGAATTACGTGCCAGGCTGTAAAAGCCTGAAATTGGTATTTCTAGCAATCACTCATAAAAAAATACGGTTGTTTTCATGTTCTTTCTCCTACCCAATGCCACAACTTTTTATTCACCACTTGTACAAGAAAATACCCATAACCTGTATTTTGGATGTAGTTTGCAGCACACTGTTCAGAGACATTACCATCTCAGAATACTTTTAACCATCCTGCAAACAGTGGCACTGCCAAGTCAGTCTATCTTACCTAGAAACAAACTGTATGTCTTGAGTTTACCCATATTTTTCCTTCCTGATGGGTTTCAGGTCTATGAGTACATAAACAGCTAAAGGAGCCAGAGCTGAGGAAAAATTAAGTTAATCCATTGCACATAATATTAGCCCTCTGAAGAGGAAGGACCTACTTGTCCAGGCTTCTCTATAGTTAGTGATGATACTTCCAAAGGGCATTTCTTCCCTATATTAGAAAAAAACTATCCTTTTACAGTGGACCTCTGACTATGAGGCAACAAATTTTTACTGCTTCATACAGAAGGAGACAGACACCAGTCTCAAGCTTTCTGCTTCGTTCTGCCTTGGGGTTTTTTTGAAGAGAAAATAACTTCCACACCCAGGCTAGTTAAAAAGCACAAACAAGTTGGTATCAGTGTTCTGCACGACTGCAAAAAACCTTCCACAGGAAAATGGAATTAAAGCCCATCTTTCCCAGATTTTTAGTTTAATGGTGCTAATGTAGAAAGAGCATTTTCCTTACAGCAGATCAGGGATCAGTGGATGTTCAACAGAACAGAAGGCTGATCCTGAGGCAATTTCAGAGATATCCTCTCATATGTCATTCACTCTAACGGTTACAATTAATTGAGAGTCCTTAAAAATGTAATGGTAAAGGCAGTTTAGTTTGGCAGGAGTGCCAATTTTAGGTACTCTTTCCCCATCTTACACGTGAAAAGCACCTGCATCTGAGGCTGAACACTACAGCAGACTCCTTTAAGGCACACAGCCTGTCAGATGGGATTATACTGGATTACGCTGGTTGAAGCAAGCGTTACCTGAGAAATGACTCCTTATGCTACTTAAGATTAGATCAACTGATTGTACAGTAATAGAAGTAATTTTACAAGGAAAAAGAAGTCTTTATTTAGAGGATGAAGGAACTTTAAGAAAGATGCAGTATGCAACTATGAAAAAAAAATCCTGTGCAGACCATATTACTTTGCCACACAGATTAATAAAAGTAATGAATGGAGTGACCATGGAAGATGCTATTTGAATTTCATTGATGCACTTTGGAGTTTCTCAAAACAAATCTTAATTTCCTAATTAATGCAAACTACCCTGGACATAAACATTATCAGGAGGATTGAAAACTCACGAAAAACATAAACAAAAGGTGATGAAGAATGACAATGTTTCAGTAGTGAGAATGTGTTTACTGAGGATCGAAGGAATCAGAGCAAGACATGGTTATTGCTAAGTACCTCCATTAAAGGAAGGAAATACTTACGGTAATGAAATCTGCACATAATGCAAAACAGAGATGAGTTGAGTATCCAAGTGTTGATAATAAAGTAGCACAAAGGGGTCTATAAAGATTAGGAACTGGAACAGACTGATTGTGAATTATGATTTACTCTGGGAAAATGCAGAGCTGTACAGGAACAAGAACGTACTTTAAGGCTTGCCAGCATGTGAAAAGCTGCCCATACAGAACAACTACATTGGTAAAACTACCACACTACTTGTGCGGCCATTCCAGTCTGGGATAAAAATTATTCATTTAGTCTCAGGTCAAGTCACTTTTCTTGCAGAAAATCTGTTCCCAAGGGAAGTTATGCTGAAGTAGCTGGATTCAGCTATACCATGCATTGGGCTGAGTAAGGATGGGGTTACACAGCAGCTCTGCCACCAGTAGGATGCTGCAGTCCCCCATGAGCCCCTGTAGGGTAGGCTCTGGTGGGCTCTGCGTTCTCCTTAGCTATGCTGGCAGGACTTCTTTCTTTAGAAAACCCCTAAGACCCAGCAGCACAGAAAGTCAGGAAGGTAGGAATGCCAAGGGGCCTGCAAGCGCCATCATCAGTAGCTCAGACATGATTTTGCAATGAAAAAATTGCAGCAAAACTGTGTTTAAGGTTGCATATGATTCACAGTAGGGGAAAGGGAGGTGGCTGCGTGTTCCCTGTGGTGTTCCCTTTACGTAACCACCTAACATGGCTGTCCCAGGAAGGCAGCACTGAGCTTTGCTCACTGTCAGGAATACTCAGTGCAATGGAGGGACATTTGAAGAGAAGCGATGGAAAGCGCTGACTCACGAGGAAAGACCAGAGGAGTTAAACATGTAGCTGGCTAAAAGCAGGCTGAGTGGGGAACTCTGTAGTACTTTATAAATATATGACTCTGGAGATGAATTTTCTCAGATTGACACTAGAAATCATATCATGCAGCTAAGAAAGGAAACTCAGAGTAGGAGCTAGATAAAACTTCCTGACAAGGAACAGCATTAGCCTTGGCAAACCCAAAGGGAAGAGGAAGAGACGAAAACTCAGTTAATATGTGGGAGATCGTGTAATCTGATTTTCCAGGCTTGAAGGGAAGGTGAATTCACAGCAGGAACAACACCAAATAGAAAGCAGAAATGCATGGTATTTGATTCTGACCCTTAAGAGGTCAATGCTGCAGTGTTAGTCTTTAGTCTCAGGGGACAGTGCAGACACTGAGAGTTTGAGGATTCCCTTCCCCAGAAGGGCCATACTGTACCTGGACCTCTCCTGCACCACAGGGAGCCCTGAGGACAGTCCTGCAGCCAAGCATCATGCAGAAGAGCTTCATTCCCTTTGCCTTGCATTATTTAATATCAAATTCCTAGTGTGGAGACAGTTTTGCAATGCTCAAATAAATTGAAAGGGATCAAAGTTTAGACACTCCCTATTATTTCTTAACTGAAAAGCCCCACTGACCCTTGAGACAGTGTTATCACTGTCAGGAGATAAAACGAGCATAACATCCTTCTGCCACTCCTTGCCCTCAGTGTGGGGCAGATACACAAAGTGGGGGAGGGGGTAGCCCTCTGCTACAGCAGGTGCAAAATTAGGGGATTACACCTACCTGCATGATAAAGTGGCACTTTGCTCAATTTGTCTTGCTAATATTCCACAATGCAGCATGGAAACTGTTCTCAAAATAGGTTTCTAATTTCTGTACAGATTAAATGCAACCAAGCTACTTTACTTGCTGATAATTTATCTAATACCTCTTAGCTGTGCAGTCACATTCACCACAATGAGTTGGACAAGGAGATATCAGGTGTCCTGCGGAAATTCAAAGAATTACTAATAAAGAAGCAGCCTGCTTGGATTAGACATACATTAATATGCTCTTTCACACTGGCACCTCTAAATCCTTGCTCTCTTGCTGTCATAGCTTCATCCTGCCCTGCCTGTCAGCATCTATCTCGCACTTGTTAAATTCCTGTGCCACACCGTACCTTGGCTTAGCTCACTTGAGAAAAAGGGTTAAAATATGTTGTGAAGGATCAGGGTTCATGACACCATGATGGAATCAAAGCTTTTTCAAGGGACTAGCTGAAGTGTACTTGAAGTTCATCAACAGGGACTGCCAGGAAAATTTCCAGCAGAAAAAACCCAGAGAAATAGTTTTGTATGACACATTCAATAGATCCATGATCATGTATGACTGAAGTCCTTTTACTCTCTGGGCAGCAGTGAACCCTTTAGGATCACAGATCAGAACAAAGTACACTTTTAAATTCTCCTAGGATTGTCTTACAGGGATTTCTACAAGGAAGAATGATCTTGCCTTTAAGTTTAAAACTTGCAGAACAGAAAAACTTATTTACTAGTTTTCAGTATTAGCTGTATTTGTGTAAGTGAGAAGTAGAAATATTTTTACTTAAAAACATTACTGTGAACTTACACAACTGCAACAGGACTCAGAAAAAAAAGTTGCAAATAACTCAGGAAAAGGTGTATGACAGAAGTCTCGGCGTTATTTTGTATGTCAGATAACAAGGAGCATCCCCAGAGGGAAGTACATATCTCAGTATCTCAAGTATGCACTTCATGTCCCTGCCATTGAGAAATATAAACTAGAGAAGAAAACCCAAAGTCAGAAACTTCTGGTTTGCTCTGCAAAATGAATGTATATAAAGTGCTGAAAGGAGTTTGAGAGACCAGTAAAACACTTGGCCAAGCCCTTCCTGCCCCAGCTCCTGCTGGTGGGGAACCTTCACAGCTGGCACAGAGGAGAGAAACAGCACATAGAACTAAAGGTCCTAGAACATCTTCTGCAAGTCATTGAACAGAGGTGACAACTGGTCAGGAAATTAGGCTTTTTTGATTTTTTCCTATTAAAAACATTAATACTGTTACTTAATTGTCCTCCAAATCCTCCCTGCTCCTCTACTTCATCTATGATGGAAATGTTCTGATGAGTCAGTATGCTACTTTCTGCAAGAAATTACTGACGTTAACTTGTTTTAGTGCGAAAGAAGTAGCTAGAGATGCTTCTAAGTCGTCTTCATGTGTGGGGCAAGGCAGATAGAGGTAGAGAGGAGATGTGAGGTATGCAGACTGTGAGAACTCCATATGGTTCATAATTACCTATCACTTATAACAGCTGTCCATATTGTCTTTTAATTAGATTTTAGTCTGTTTTATCTTATTTATTATGGCAGTCTTTGTTATTCTTGGCATTTCAGAAAATGATCGAAGACATTGTGTTAGGAAGCATTCCTTCTTGTTTATTAGGAAACAGTGATTATTTCAAGATGATGCTATTAGTGATTGAAAGAAAAGTGAGTATTGTTGACCAAAGCCTGACTCTACAGTAATGCCCAAAAGATATGGTTTGGTGATAAACACTGTTTGCTGTAAGCCTGTCTGTTTAGGGAATAATAAAATAAACATTAGAGGGTCAGACATGTGACTGGTAGCTTGCACATGCTATGAACAGACGCTTGCTAGTAAAGACTGGTAGTTCATTCATTTTGAATTAAACTGTAAATCAAGGAACTATGGAAGTGTGGGAGGAGTGAATTAAAAATTTAACAAAAAAGCTTTTGGTTTCTTAATTCCATGATCTGTCACATCTCTCCATCTGTGCAAAATGAGTGGGTGTTGTAGAAAAAGACCTGAAAGGGTGGGATGTTAAAATGGTTTACACTGAGGTTCCTGTGAAGCGTGGCTGACTTCCACGCTTCCCAAACAGCACTGTTTCAGAACACCTCTGCTTTTCTACAGAATCAAATTAGACATATTTATCACTAATCACACAAAAAGAGATTTAAATAGCTGGACTGAAAATGGAAATAAAGGCCTTATTATGCTTGAAAAATGCCATTCACTTTAAAGTGAGGTTTTCTACTTGGTGAGCACTGGTTGGAGTAATAACAGAAAACAACACCTGACATATTCTGCCAGTTTGCATTCAGAGAATCTTAGACAAAACAAAATCTACCCTTTGAGGACCAACAAGAAAAAGAGATTGCACGACACGTATCTGAAAGAAAAATGACAAATGATTTCAAGATTTTATTTTTAATTTTTTTCCACGAATGGAACTTGCTATTCCTATGCTTTACGTATCAATTCCTATAACTTTCAAAAAGTGATGAAGGGAGGTGGTCCTGAGAAGTGCTTTCTGAAAATGAAGCATGGGGCAAAATTAACCAAGAAGTTAATATATTTAACAGTGAAAGGAATAGTTTTAAGTGAAAACTCCTGAAATAATATCATGTAATTCACATACCACCCTAAATTGCTGTATCTGTTACTTATTTTAAGCTGTCCGCATACTCAAGCATGAAGACATTCATCAGAAAATGTGAAGAAGTTCATACCTAACTATAGTGCTAGTCTCTGTGCAGGGAAAGACCACAGAAAAACTCTCAACTTTGACCACAGCATGTTTTGATGCAAAGTGACTGGCAGCAACACTGCTGGCTAGAGCAACAAAAGTGGCACCAGGAGACCTTGGACTGCAACAGGTTCCCATATGCAGCTCTACTTCTGTCATGAACGATCATCTCCATGTCCTGAACAGCAGCCCATCCAGATGAAAAAACAGGGGAATGAAAATCATTGAGGTATTGCAACAGCGCAGAGCCAAACGAAAGGGGCACATGAATTCTCCCTCCTACACACGGATCAAAGTAGGGAAGATTGGTTGAGTGTCTTCTCTTGCTTCAGAGAGCATCTATCTCCCTTTTAATAAAGAAAGGTATTATTAATCATGATATCCCACTATCTCCTAAGTCAGACAATTCAAAGTTCCTATCTGGCTGGTTGCTTGGGAAGTTTCATTACAGACCTTTCATATTTCTGGTGTCCCGTTATCTCTGGAGGAGCTTCTTACACTATTGGCAGCCACTCCAGCTTGTCCCTGACCGTAAAACTATTCACAGCAACAAGGAGGGAGAAAAAGAAAATAAAAGTCCACTCAGTAAAAGAGAATGATGGTCACTGGAAGAAGCCTACATTAAAAATGAGAAAAGAAAGAATCACTTGAGATGTGGGCTGTGTGTGGGAGTCACCTTCCTGGGGTCCTAACAGGCTGGCTGGAGGGTGGGGAACTGCAAAAGGATACCTACAAGACAAATACAGGAATAACCAAATAAGAAAAATCTTTCATCAAAAGGGGAAAACAAATATAAATACAGATTCCGTGCCTTCTTCCCTCTCCCTGTTCTCCACCCTCAATGTTGAAATTGCTACTTAATACCACAGATACATTTGCCTTTCCTGAGATAGATCCGAAGCCTCCTGGAGCCAGTGACTTCAAAGGGTTTTACTAGGCTGAGTGGGATCTTGGACCTCATGGCTCTGTTTTGAGGGAAAATCCCTTCCAATGTCATGAGCTATCAGAAAAGAAGAAGGAAAGAAGCTAAAGAGCCCACCATCCTCTTTCCTCCTACCATCTAACAGTGGGAGTAAACACATTAGTTGCCTTCAGTCCTGATGGTACAGACCAATATCTGTGAAGATCCATGAAAATGTCTGGAAGTATCAGAATGGCTGAGGTGGGAAAGGAACTCTGGAGATGATGTCCAACACACCTGTTCAAGCAGGGCCATCTAGAGTCAGTTGTCCAGGACCGTGACCAGATGGATTCGGAGTACCTCCAAGGATGGAGACTCTCACGGTGAATAAGTGTTTCCTGTGTTGCAGTGTGTTCCCTTTGCCTCTGGACCTGGTACTGTGCACAAAATGGGCAAAAGCCATTGAAGAACCTGGGCGACACTCAAGTACTGAGAATTTGAGCACTGAGGTGCTTGTTCCTAATTTGGTTAATTTAACGATAGACTGGGTTTGCATTTAACCCATGTTAGTCCTACACAAATCTAAGGTTCATAAGGTTTTTTTGATTCCCTTAAGCAGTAAAACAGAGTAAAAATACACTTTTCTGGACATTGTGGTACTTCAGTGCAGTATTGCAGATAAGTCCCCCCAAAGTTACCTTTCAGTTGCAAATGTGTTGCAATCAGACAAGCACAGCCCAAAAGTATGAAATAATAACATTATCTATGAGAAGACTCCTAATATATTCATATTGCATATCTCTGAGGCAGTGGCTCTTCTAGCTACATCCTTTACCATAACAGCAATGCCTTTAAAAGAGGAATGTTTGCATTTATACTTCATTCATGAGTTCATTTTCCATTATGTTAGAAGTTTTAGGCTTGCTGTATCTTGTATCCAAAATATTCTTAATAGAATCAGGCAAGGAATATTTACATTTTAATTAAGAAACAGTCCAATAAACTGGAGCTTATTATTGATAAAAAAACCAGGGAAGGAAGCACAGGTTACTGCTATTTAATTTAATGGCACTAATCAGCTTTTTTTTTTTTTTTTACTGTGGCTTTTCTACAAACAATTTACTGTGTATGAGTACTTTTTTGTCATGCAAATCACTCTGAGCTAATATTATACAAATTTATTCTTGAAAAACTTCAAGTGCTTTTCAAAACAATAATAAGCTTTAAGTGGTTTATATATGAAATGGTTTTTCCAAGCTTGGAAATCACTGAAAGGAGAAACAACGGCTCGGAGAAAGTTCATTTCAACAAGATCACAATCTGAACAAAGCGAGTCTAATTGTCATCACTTTCTGCCACTATAGCAACATTAAGGATTCCTATCTATCTGTTTCCAGGCCCTGTGAGGTTGCCTTATCACAGGGATGCCAGGTAAAACAGCCTTGATACAAATGCAAATCTCTTTCTCCATGTTTGTAAATTCCAGTAAGATTCACTTAGTGAAATTGAAAGAAGAAAATGGATATCTCTGTGTGGCATTTCTGAATTATTCTGTTCCAAATAGCAAAACTGATGCAAAATCAGTAGAAGTAGCACATGTAAAGCCTGAATGATGGGAGGAGGGAAACATTTCTCAAAAAAGTCATCACCCAGAATGCCCAGGAGGTTCCCCCAAGGCCCCACAGCTACGAGGCAGTAGCTTTCCCATCCATAGGAGTTCTCAGCTCAGCCAGGAGTGAGAGCAGGAAAACTTGCCTTTCTGCAGGAACCAAGTTTCTCAGACATATATCAGTGGTGTGGACTACAAAACATGAGCCACCATGCTGCCACTGAAACCTGAGCAGGAAAGTTTACAATAAATGAGAGAGCTAAGGACATTCTGGCTAATCCTGCATTGTCATCACACTGACATAGGAAACAAGAAGGTAAGCAATTATTTCAGCCCACCAAGGTAGCTTCAATCTGGAGACAGCAAATGTGAGGCTACCACTGGAAAGAAAACCAAGTTCCCAACTCTCTCAAACACCTTCTAAAATGACTAACCAGAGAAGAATGACTCAAAGAAATTAGGTGGATCTTAAATCACATTTGTTTTAGTTCTTCTCATATACACTTCCCAACATTCCGACATGAAAGCTGAAGTGATGCCCCTCAGGTCCTGTCTAGGAAGCTGTACAGAGCTTCAACTCTTCTCCCCAAAGACTTTCCCTTTGATGAGGGTTAGTCAAAAGAAACCTGGAACCCACTGGGATAATAATTGTCCAGACATTAATGGTTGTTATAATTCCACACTCAAGTCTAAACCAATAGAAAAGGAAACCTATCTAAAGCAGCAGACATACCCCACTCAGAATACAGGATGCAAGACACATACCAGAACTTAGCACATCTTGTATCATCATTATCATATTTTCCTGCCTGTATCTGGGTTTAAAATGGACACTTTTTTTTTCCCCAGTTAATTAAATCAGCTTGCAAGTCAACCTTAAACCCTCCTAGAAAATGTAAGGTGGGCTTAAAAAGTAAACAACAACATTGTTTAAAGAAAATGGACTGGCCTCCTAACTTCTGTGCATTTGGGCCATGCATTTAAGTTTCTTCCCATAAACATGACAGCTAGAAAATCACTTAAAAATTACAGCAGATATTCTAACCATCACTTGTTTCTGAGGTTTTCACTTTGAATATCACAAGGTTTGCAGACAACAGTGAAGATGTGGTAACTCTGTCTGGAGTAAAACTTCTGGATTACCCTGAACTCCCCTCATGAGTCTCCAGATTCTTCGGTTCACTCCTTGAAGGTGCAGTATGCAGGAGCACCCTGGACCTGTGTGTGGATTACAGTTAGTTAGCTGTACTCTTCAAAAATGTTTTTGCTGTGAGAGGGAGTTCAGTGCCCACAGCAAACTGCTAGCACTACGCAGTACAATGTATGTGTTTCAAAAGCATCAATTCAGCAAACAATGTTAATGGTTTAAATACAAAGTTAAATGGTAAGTAAAAAAACTTACTGAAAAATACTTCACACAGAGGGAGTACTCAGGGCCAGGTTGAATGGAGCTCATGTGAAAGGTGTTCCTGCCCACAGTGGGAGGGGTGGAACCAGATAATCTTTAAGGTTCCTTCCAACCCAAACCATTCAATGATTCTATGAAATATTAGCTGAGAGCATGTGTACGACTAAAAGCTAAACTATGAGAAACTTACTTGTAAATTTATGTAAAGGATGCAATTTCATATACAGTAATAATAGCTGAATTATCCAGTGGGTAATTATACATCTCACTGGTCATTTGCATTTGCAGCAATTATGCCTACAACATAATCATAGTAACTGGCCTTGCTATTGTCTCTGATTTGTCTGAAAAGCCAGGCCTACAGCTTTGCTTTTAAAAATGATTTACATGGAAATCAGAACTTTATTTATCCATCTATCATAACTTTGGCCCGAAGACCATGTCTTTCTTTTATAGCATCTGATATGACTGTTTACACTAAGACAAGGTGAAATGACTGGCTTGAAATATTTTTGCCCATCATGATGTATTGCATAAAAAACCTGGGAAGTTTTTAGAAGCTTTGGGTCAGATTTTGCTGCATGCTTGCACAGTTTCTCAACATGAGAATCTGAGTGGGATTTGGAGAATTGTGCTCACAAATACAAGCCTCTGCTTCAGCATTGCAGCAAGCTCAGCATGTGGCTATGCACGAAGCAGTCCTATTTCCCTTGTGGTGGGAAACCCATAGTATTGGAGCTGTCTGCAAAGAATCCACTGCTCTGTCTGATGTCAGGTACACCGCACTGCCTGCAGGCATTAGGAAACACACGGTGTACATGGCACAGCTGGCCTGTATGTGCCACATGCAGGGCTGACTGAAAGTATGGACTCAACTTAGTGGTGCTTCAATAATTTTTATTTTTTACAGAATTTACAGAATTCCTCATTTCCATTAAACCTGAACAATGTATTTAAAAGATGAATAATCTTTTTTTTTAATCCCAAATCTTCATTTGTGAAGCCTAGCCATGATGATGATGATGATGATGACGACAACAATGATGATGATTTTTAATAGATTTCTACTGAAAAAATGTTAAAAACTATTAAAAACAGCATATGAAAGAGCTCTGATATTTTGTATTTCCTCTTTTTTCCTTTGGCTAGCTCTGATGATACTTAATAGCACTTCAGTCATTTTAAGGTTTCATTAATGGATGTCTTAACATGGCTAGGTGTAAAACATTATGGTGAATACACATAATTGTAATATAGAAAATTTATCAATTATTTTCTTTCCCCAATGCTTTTTCTCCTCAATTACTTAAATGTTTGGGTCCTTTGAAACTTTCCTGTCACATATGTTGCATATATGTCTTGCAGTAGGAAGGAGACTGTCCAAAAATATAACTCTGCACTTGGTCAAGTATCTTCATGAAATGTCTTCCATGGAGACTGTCAGTCTACATTTTCTAGCTCTGCCTGTACAAGCCTGGAGGAAAGAGTTTCAATATTTTTAATACCAAGGCTTTGATGAGATCCTTAGAGATGGCTGAAGGAAGGTGAAAATATTCAGCTTCCGTGAGTGGCCAAACACACTTGGTTGTGAGGTGATCCCACACATGTACCTTGGGCCATGAAGTGGGAAAAACCCTCCCTTTTGTAGGGGCCCACCTCCTGACCTGCAGACAGAGCTACTGGCCCTTTGGACCTCACTGCACTCACCTCCACACCTGGGACTGCAGGTGAGGAAGGAATGCCCTTTGCTCCTCTGATCTAGGCAGGCTGGAATCCATCCCCATGCAACTGCCTCCTCCCTAGCTGGTTAAAGTACTGGCTAGTGATAGCTTGCTTATTTTGCAATTCTAATTGCTTACATGACTGTCTTAAAATACATCTAAATGAAGCTCAAATAAATCTCATGTCTTAATGTCCTTGATATCATAAACCTTGAATAATGAAAAAATAATGAATAGTTGCATATTGCAATTCAAACTTTTATTAAAAATAAATTTCACAACAATGTCCTAGGTACAGTCTGGTATTTTATATTGCCTGTTTTAAGTCTGCTTTTAAATGGTCCTCATGAACCTGCAAACAGGTCAATTTTACAGTTATATTAAAGGGGTCACATATACTTTGAGCAGAAGTTGGGAAATAAAATAAAAGTACATGTAGATGTTTGGTCTGATTAGGCTGAAAAAAAAAATACACTTGGGTTGCTGACCTTTTATAAATGTATATTGGATTATTTAATCCCAAATAGAAAATATCCTTCCAAACTGGATTGCAGTCATCTGTTGCATATGAAAATGAGCACATTTGCAAGGCAGGATGGAAAGTGGCTAAGGGAGACCGAAAAGACTTGACAGAGCTTTAGTTTAGCAAGAGAATTGAGTTCATAGTTACGGAAGAGATCTTTCAGTTATGACTAGAGAAGTATGTGGCACTTAGAAATGCTGTAAATCGCGAATTTTTTATGGGCATTATGTAATTACTGTCCTAAAACATATCTTTCATTTTTACTGTATTATTTACCAGGCTGGTTGTAAACTCTGAAATCTCCTTCCATGTGGACTATATTTAAAACTCGCAAATTTAATTTTGCTGTAACATTACAGTTTGCTAGTGGTGAAGATGGAGGTTTACCCACTCTAGAAAGTCTCTGAAGTCCACAGTTGTGAGACACTGAAATGGTTTACGGCTTGTTAAAATCACTGAAAGACTTCTGTCTGCTGTAGCAAAGTATGCAAAGAAGCAACTGCTCACCAAAGCCAACCCCTCCCCAAATATGCCTACTAATTTGGACAGTGACAGGAATTGGCCATAAGATGGGAAATACTTTCCAATTATCTCAAGAGAAGAATGTATAGATAGGTGTGAAAGTCTGAAATGCTAACAGCTCAGACAATCAAGGTGCAAGCTGATGATATGCAAAGTAACTGCTCAGGTGATGAGAGTGTACACAGCCAACACCTCAGGCTGCAAACTCATAAGGAAAGGAAAGAGGCCAACCCTGCAGGGTGGGGTAGTGTTTCTTTGTCCTTATAAAAATGACTCAGCTGTGATAACTCCCCTCCAGGGGAGCACTGTAAAGATTCACACATAGCCTGAAGACACTCATCTCTGCTGACGGCCATAATCCAAACTGTAGGCAGCTCTAAGGTCTTAGAAGGTGTCAAAGACCTATGAAATGTCCCATGAACTAGCATTACATCATTCACTGTAAAACTTCCAGCCCCAGAGAGTATCAGGGGCATTCCTACCTAGCTTAAGCCTAATAGAACACAGCATGGACTTCACTCAACACAAGGTCTTCCCTTACCACCCTGAACTTCGCTCACCAACTGATTTTTTCCCCTCACCACCCTGGGCTTCCCTTGATGGATCCAGACTACAACCATCACTTCAAAAGGACTGGAACTCTGATAACCGAGAAGACCACAAAAAGAGGATCAGTGGGTTGCAGTCAGAATCCATGGAGAGGTGATATATTTTCTGCTTAATCTGTCCCTCTTTCTCTACTCCTTTCCTTCCTTTTCCTATTTCTTTCTATCTCTCTCTACCTCACATTTACTGTTAAATAAAAATCAGTACTATTAACTTCTGCATATGGTCTTGTTTGCACCTTAATTCAGACAAAGGCATCTCTCTAATAATTTTAAAGAACCTGATTGCAACAATGCATTCAGAAAACCCTTTGTCAGAAAGGGGCTGGATGGCCTCAGCCTGCACTGAAGTGCCTTCACTGACTGAGATATGTCTCTCTTTTAAAAACAGAATGTGTATATGGCTTTATATATTAAATTCATATGTCTATATACAGGCATTCCTAGGGATGTGTATTCCTCATACTGCTTTCGTGACCCGAGAAAGGAATTGAGTATTTTGCTAGGATTCTTCAAATCTCTAATAAAGTATGTATACCTGACAGGCTGGGTCTCTCACTGTACAAGGCTCTGCATTGCTTTAGTCACCACACAAATACGAGGCTTGTGAGCTTGAGCAAGAGCTGGCAGCACGCAAGCAATGATGCTATTTTTCTCTTATTTTGGCTAAGATTTCTCCTCAGCAAGTTGGGTTTTTTTATCCCCTAAGCTTCTAATGCACGATATTTTCAAGTCTAATTACTTCAGATTGTGACCTGTTATATCAAGAATTTTAGTAAATTTACATATGAAGCAGACAGTAATGCATCTGCTTAAGAGAAGGAACCTACCAATGTTTCTTCAAAGCCAAAAAGCAATTTAAACTTCTTCCTGAAAATGTACACGTAAGTCACAGTGCAAAGCCTGTCAAGCACAGAGCATGTTTTTACATATTTTCATTATTATATGAGGCTTAAACAGATTAAAGCATTTTAAAACAGGGCAAAAGGCCTGGGGTTTTGCAAGCCCATCATCTTATTGCTACATTTTTGCAAAGCAGGGCTCTTTTCTGGGCTTGTTCTTGGGACGATTGCGCATTCACAGTTGCTGGGTGGGCTGTTACCAGCTGGTACAGTGGGATCAGCTGGATCTGCTAACTCTCCATTACTACCAGTGGGATTTAAAACATCTCGCTCTGAAAAAGATGACAGATTTCAATGAGAATACAGTTTTATTTGATGCGAGAAGGGATAGAGAGGAAGTGGGGAAACCCCGTGTCTGGAGGACGTGTGTGCCTGCCACTCCTTCAGAGGGAAGCCGCAGTCATCAGAAACGCTTTTAGGCTGTCAAAGCAGAGCATCTAATGCGTTGTGCCACAATTGGGCTGGTGTTGTCATTACTCTTTTATGTGTGGCTCCCTCCCTGCCCACGCACTGGAATGGGCTTGTTTGGGTGTGTTGCAGCATCCCCTCGTTCACAGGACTGACAGGCACCCCAGCTGAGGGCACGGGTGGCCAGTGGTGATGCTGAACTCACTGCACAAGGGCACAGCCTTTACCTGAGGGATGCAGGGATGAGATATGATGCAGTGACTGTCTGTTGAATGTTCTCCAGCTACCACAGCCTGCTTGTAAAGGCAAACCTGAGACAGGTTCGGAAAAACTGAAACAACTCAGCAAATTTGTGTCTGAGAGACTGCAGCTTTGCACTGAGCAACTGAACAGTACTTACCAATGAATGCATTTAAAAACGGGCTTGGGATGGTATATCAATCTCTAGTCTAATAAAAACCTGGCATTTGTATCTAATAATAATGTAATACTGTGCATTTATAAAGTCTTTTTGTGACTCTTTCTGACTCTGAAAGCTCTTTCTGAAGACAGTTAAATGTTACAAGAAATTCACACCACTACCTTGCTTGGTGCCAAATCAATAATAGAATCATAAAATGGTTTAGATTAGAAGGGACCTTAAAGATCATCTAATTCCAACTCTGCTGCTGTGGGCAGTGACATCTTCCACTCAACCAACCTGGCCTTGAACACAGTTGGGAGGGTTTTGACTTTGATGTCACTTAGATATTTACTTAGTTCCTTCAAACTCCCATAATGTTAGAGAGACAACACACTCACACGGACCAGAACCACACACAGATCTTACACGGGTCCTTGTGAAGAGGCACTGCTTGTGAAAAGGCTTTCTCACAGTGCTGCTGTTCCAAATTTTAAATGCACATCTCCAGCACACACTCTTTTTAAGCAAGTATTTCTCAAACTACTGCTCGAGGTTTAATCTAAAGTGCTGTGAACTGATTAAAAATGTCATGTAGTTGTTTTAAGATTGCATGATGCTGCCAGAGGAATGGCTGCATGATGAGACAGCACCTTCCTTCATGCAAAAGTAAAAATTATCAAGAATTACTTGTGCTGAGTACAAGGTACTCAGAGAAATCTGTGCAATTGCCTCCTGGATATAAAGATAGCCATCAAGGTCAGACTGTTTATGTACTTTCATGGAGACAGATCACATAGGGATCTTTCTGAAGACTCCTGTCATCCTCAGACAGTCAACCCAATATTTCCTCTACACCAGGGGAAAGTCTTAAAATTAGAAGACTGGATAATCTCAGACTGTATCTACTGATCTGATAGAGATGCTGTAGAGACACGAGGAAAATAAAGTAGAAAGAGATGGGGTACAAGATATAAACAACAAGTTATGTAAAGAATAAATTCAGCATAGGGTTGGGAGGAAACACCAGAAGGGTATGGAAACTCTTGGAGAAAGACAAAAGAGAGGAGTACTTGCAGTGCTGGAGGAAAGACAAGAAACTGGGCTGGTGGAGGACAATACAGTCTAAAGAAACAGAGGAAAAATTGAAGCATCAGGAGACAGGATTAAAAGGAAAAAAGAAAAATAGGGAAAAATTATACTGACAAATCCCTTAGACTCAGAGTATGCCTCTGTGACTCCTCAGTGAATGCAACTGCTTTCTCAGTGTGTGCTAGACTTAATTTGCCATGAATGATAGATTTCAGAAGAACTTTAGAATTCAATATGTACTGTGAAATGTTCCCCGCTCAGCCACTCCTGTAGAGTGGGGAAATGGCAGGAAATCATTTCCAACAACAGCGAGTGTTATTTTGAGGGAGACATAATGGCTTGTTTGGTTTGACATCCGAAACAGATAAAACTGCGACAAAAGCATTTAAATGCTAATCTGTCATTTAGAGCGGGTAAACAAAAACTAACATGCATAAAATCTGTGATGTTTGTGAAAGAGTGCTCTAGAAGCCTGAAGTACTCCTTAATTCAGAGAAGACGAGCATCTCTGCTGGCAGAATTTATACACAAAATATATGAACATTGAGAGTAAAATTAGGTATTCAAGCCTCTGTTTCCTGGTGGTCGATTTGAATCATACAGTTCGGGTCAGAGAAGGGAGTGATTTTTCATTAGCAGTGTATTTCCCAGAGCTCTGGCCTCCAATCGGGAGGCATGGAGGCACACCATCTATAACGCTGCTGCTTCCTTTGAGAGTGCACGCAGGATCAGACTGGAAGAAAAAAGACAGCACAGAAAGAACCGTGCCTCGCCAATACAGCCTGTGGAGACTTTCCACTGTGCCTTCTGCAACCGGACTTGCCTATTGCGCGTTGGCCTTTTTAGCCACCAGCGCGTTTGTAGCAAACGTGGGTAGAGCCCTTCTCAAATCTTCGTTCGCGAAGCCCAGCCATGATGATGATGATTTCCCAGAGATGGAAATATGCAGGCAAATATTTTCCTGGATCAGTTAACATCTGTGGAGTCCAACCAAGATGTACCCCAGGAGAGCAAATTCAACAGATACACAGGGATCCTAAAGTAATCTCTTTTCTGCCTTTGGTATATCCTCAGTGCTCACAAAGCAATGATAACTCTGAACAAGAGCCAAAGAGGTAAAAGGCAGCTTTGGACGGGTTTGGAAAAAACGTGTTTCCAGGAACACAGGCCAGCCTTTTTCCTAAGACACTGCCCTGAGCAACTGAGAAAAGCTTGGAGAACATTTCTAAGATCTCGGTAACTGCCACCAGCCTCCAAAGTGTGATACACCACCGCAGGTTAACAGGAATGATGCTACTGTCAAATGGCTCACCCCACTGCAGTGATGGAAAGAAAGGGTAGGTTTTTTTCTGCTCTGGAATTAGCATCCTTAGGTCAGCAACTCTAGTGCCAGCTTCCAGCCATACCACAGAGCAGCAGGGCTAGATCCTCGGAAACCATCCTTATAAGTAAAAAGAATGGATATCAGTTTTGTGATAGCATCACAGACTTTGTCTCTGTTGCAAGGAGGGCTCTATGACTTTTTGGTTTTATTAAAGCTTGTAAAAAGAAGAGGAGAACAGAGAGGCAAGAGTAATTCACTGCAATGTATCAAAAAATACCTTCAAATCCCTACTCAGAGAAGATTTCCACTAACTTCTCTCAGAGCTGCCATGCTGTACGGATACACAGACAAAGAGGGGAAACTCTCAGACTGTGTTGTGCCAAGTGGATCTTGAGTAGGAAATTCACAATTTAATATACACCTAGCAGTTTAAAATGTACATAAAAACTATTAGTCTCGCCACCCTTCTTGCTTTCTGCCTATAAAGTATCTTAATTATTCTGTTCTGCCCAAGTTCGCTACTTTTTGATATAGTTTTCTTTCTATTATGCCTGCTTCTATGTAGAAATCTTCAATACACACAAAGAAGAATTATGAAAAAAGCCTCCACACTGGACAAAATGTGGCCATATAACTAATCTCAAGCAAGCAGGCAAAATGACAGGGACAGAAAAAACTCAGTCACCTGTTCCTCCTCCTTGCAACATTGGTGTGTGATTTATCTGCTTACTATCTACTCACATGGCTTCTGTCACGCAAGTCTCTGAGCTCCTGATAGCTGCTGAGTAACTCATACATAAACCATGCTTTCATAGAAATAGAAAAAAATTTAATTTCCAGTTGATGATTGGCTGCCAAAAAAAAAAACAAAAAAACCAACCAAAACCAAACCAAACCAAAAAAAACCCTAGTGCAGTTAATAGGACATTCTGCAATGATGTGTTTGGATCTGACCTTGACATGGTCAGACAATCTGTGGCAGAACTGGTTTTAGTCCTGGGCTTTCACTTCTTAACTTTCCTATGTTGTTTCCCTACACACACTCTTCTTCAATACAGCAAAAAGCTTTGTGTCCTCTTTGTATGGAGAACTGCACTTTCCTGTCATCTTAACATGTCTTATTTTATAAATACATAATACATGTCCCTGGAGTATAAATGTGAAACTTCTGTTGAGCTGACAGCTTTCCCAAGACCCTCAACTGGATGGCCATTTGCTCTATGCTGTACTTAAGTGCTGGTTCATGAGATGGCACCTTCTGAACATCACTTGTCCAGTACTTGCTGTTCTGTGACTGAAAAAAGGGAAGACATGAAGACTTTGCCTTTCCTACGCAGAGCTTGTGTCAAAATGCACATTAATACATCTGCTTGGAAAACTTAGATCATAGTTGACAAGTTCAGAGACAAATCATCCTCCACTTATCTTGAGACATTTAACCACAGGAGAAAACACAGTAATTCAAAAATAATCACCGAAGTTTGATATTCTTTGTGATACTGTATTTGTGCTGATGTTACTTATTTGGAAGCACCAACTGGACAAAAATCTACAGCTTACTTTTCCAAGAAAATTTCCAGCTCAGTTTCAAGTACAGAGTTTAAAGGTATTCTAGAACTGTCTTAAAAATATTCCATAGGATAAAGAAGTCAACACAGTATTCAATATCCTATTTTGAGAGTCTAAGAAATTACTGTACTGCTTCAAAATGTTGTTATGCTTGTGTGACATTGCTCTTTCAACTGACAAACATAATCTCATAGTGTGTCTAAGCCTCTCCACATAGATCTTACAAGCTTTGCTCTGTTGTCAATATCCTGCCTTGGGTTTCATGACCTAGGTTCAGTGAATACTTCAGGACATCCAGCACATGGCATCAGACATCTTGATGACACCAAACCTTGCACACTGCTGTTTAATGACCTCTTGTATTATTTTTGTCTGTTGACTTTCTAAACCCATCAAAGCAGATTACAGCCACTTACAGTGTTCATGTCTTCTGAGTCCTCTGCTCGGCTTAATGCAGCAAGAAAATCACCTTATCTTTCAGATATTCACTGTACCCCAAAATCTCTCTAAAATACATCATAATCCTTGTTGAACTAAGAAAGGATCCCTTTTCAAAGATAATTACACAATCTGTTTTAAACACCCTTTTCATTCTGCCAGACATAAAGGACTAGGTTGTACTCCTTTCTTATTCTATTCTGTGAGCAGTTCACTGATGTCAGTGGTGTAAGGTATCAATGCAGATGGCAGGCTATCACTTTTAGGTATATAGTTCTTGTAAAATTACTCCAAAGAGATACAACCTAAAAATGTACAGAAACTGACCCCTGGCACCACACGTTACACATATTTCTCAGGCATAATTCTTGATAGATTTGCATACTTATACCTGGGATAAAATTTGCTGCGATGAATACAAATGTGTTTGTCTTGCTTTTGACAGCCACTTCTCTTTTAATTGGAAAGACGATTACAGCAGGATTTGCTGAGAGCTGTTGGTGCAGTCCCATCCTCTGTTGTTGCCCATTCTCAGGTGAAGAAAAATTAACAGGAATAAATATATATGTTAACATGCTAGCAAAGTCAGTGCTCTACCATTGCCAAGTATTATTTTATAATATGTGATTGGGATTGATTGGGACACGGGAAAATACAAGATAAAATTTTTTCAGCCCTTTAGTCTGGACATATCTTTGTTCTGTATGTGTAATATATAACCACCAATTTATACTTGTGAAGAAAAACTGAAGCTAAAAAAAAAAGAAAACTTCTTTAAGTAGCAGTTGATGTTCTGCTTTAGCAAAGAGGTTGCTGTGAGCAGTATATTTAGTTGTTTTGTTTTCTCCTCAAAGAAAGATGACTTGCTGAATTTATGCAGGAAAATTTACTGCCATATGACTAAAATTAGATAGTCCACACTTATGCTCTGAGTTTATGTCATTATCCTGGGAAGGGTGTGGGAGTTTAAATCTATAATCTCTGCATACATAGGGAAAAGCTGAGGACTGTTATGACTAAACACAACAGCGATGGAAATTCACGTTGTAGCATTTGACTAATTTCTTTTTAATGAACTTACTTAAAGCATAGGTGCTGGAAAGCAAAAGTGGAGGGGAGAGGAAGGACAAGTAAGCAAGTGTACCATATGGGTACTTAATGTATCTGGCAGCCTGCTGTTTAACCACTCTGGAGTCTTGTAATAGTATTAGCTGACACAGACGTGTGACTGTGCTTATCAGACGTCACTGATGGGCTATGAAACATGCTGTGCTGGTAAGCCCTGGCACTCCAGTTTACACTGCACACTGCAGCTCTGAGTGGGTGCTGCTTTAGCTCCTGCTAGTTACACTTTCAGATAGCCAGCTACTTAATAGATAACAAAACACTGCCAAGTGTAACAGCTCTTGATAGACTTTTTCATTTTCCTGAACTTCTGCTGACAACTTTGGCCTCACTGTGTTGACAAGTTTTTTTTTAAAGTAAGCTCAGAGCCCAGATCCTTTGCAATCTACCATCAGCAAACTGTATGGGGTAGAGGGGAGGCAGCAGCAACTCCCAGTAACATCACTTCTCAGTAAATTAGTTGTAGGGATTTGTCAAGCAATGACAATTTCCAGTTCTAGCCCTCAGACATGTCTTTCTGTGGCAGCTTTCCATACTGCAGCATATTGCATACTTCCTATAATAGGCTGTAAATTCAGAGAGGCATGAAGTAAACACCTAATCCAAACCCAGTGCCACTGTTATTTACTTGGGTCTTACCTCATTGCTCTCAGCTGCACTGTATCTTTCCAGAACTGACCTCTTAGAGTAAGCTCAGGTTATAAGAACCAGTGCAAAGCAATACTAAATTATAATGCAAAAAATTGCCTGTTTCTTTGGATGTCTATCTCCCATCAGCCTGAAAAATTAAAGCACCTTCTCACTCACCTGGCATGTCTATTTGTAAACCTCATATCCTGTGGTTCAGATTTATCCTAAGCATGCTGATTTGGACTGCGACACAAATCCATGATGATGAAGGTATCCCCTAAACAGCCTAAAAGTAACTCATGGGCCTACTGAAAACTGCTTGCTCTTTTCATTTGCTCAAATATCTGTGTTAAATTCTTAAATGAGTATTTCAAGGAGGTAAGAAAGTTTTTTGAAATTCCCGAGATGCTGGATCACATCCTACAGAAAGAAAAGCAACTATTATCCCAGAGAGCATATAAACAGAAACCATTCATCTAAAAGCCAGAATACAGCAAGACTTCATTATGAGGCCAATTTTGGATTAGCAAAGCCATAATTTCTCCTTATTCTATATCATTTCTCCATTATCTTTCAATCAATATAAAGCCAGAGAAGCCTAGATACAGTGGTTACTCTTTTTTGCCATTAAACTATTAACTATGTAGGCATGACAACAGTTTTGCATCATTTCTATATACATGTGTGTTCATGTCTAAGCTCACGGCAACAGCTTTTCAATAACATTAATGAGGCAAGCCCTGCAGGACTAATTAGATTTTCTTGCACAAAACCTTGGCAAGAACTTTGCATTTCCTCCATTTGACAGTTTGGACTTGAATTGGTTCCATTTCTGTCCAAGTCAAAATTTGGCTTAACTGCTTTTAGCCACAGTGGGAATCTTAGTTCACAACTAAGAGTATATCTCTGATTCAGTGACTCAGAGCCTTGCACCCATCTTTTACTGTGCATGGTCAGAACAATATGCTTGAGTTCACTGTCCAGTGCTGATCTAGTCAGAAAGACCAGGAACAAGACAACTTCTACGATGTAGTAAATTGTAGGTGTTGTCTAAAATTAGAAAAATATACAATTCCTGGGATTCTTCTGCTGTCAAACCAATGGCCATTCTTGCCTTCTGTCAGATATCCTTTAACCTCTGTCCACTATTCTGATGATTCCCCTAGCACACTATTTTTTTCCTCAGGTTAGATGTCAACAAGAGAAGCAGACCAAGGTTTTCAGTTGGAGTGAAACCTTTTCTTTCACGTGCCTTATACTGCCAGTTCAATATACAAGAAGGGTTTAAGCCCTGAGACTACATCTGATCTAAACTATCTCATGGCTAATAAAATAAAGTTATACGAATGTGATTCACTTGAGAAAAATGTAGCATGTTGTTTGCCCCTATGTTGCTCAACAGAGACAGCAACAGAAAAGTTTATGCAGACTAGCAAATTATTCTCACAGTGACATATTTAGAGGCTCTGAATTAAAAATGAGCACATATGCTTTTATTTCTGGAAGCGTGACATCCACAGTATTGGCAGTTTGGGACCCAGTGCAACAGATTCTTAAGCAGTTTCCACCCTTCTGGAGTACCAGATTAATTCTCCACAGATGAATATGATGTAAATATGAAACACTTGGCTCCAGCTCGAAGCACTCAAAAGTGATTTGCTGACTATCCCACCAGCATTTCAGCAGGCTCTGAGCTACCTTCTTATTCCTGTCAGCAAACTCTCAGATGGCCAACGTCAGAAGCTTCTGCTTCCTTCCCAACAATGTAGCAGCCTTTAGTGAGCTACTCAGACAAAACAAAACTGACCCCAAAAAATCAATTTAATTTCAGATTCTGTGTCACTGAATTAAAGTCAATCACCTCCAGGGATGGAGGGCCTGGCTGTACTCTCAGTATTTAAAGTACAGCATCAGCTGGGACAAGGAGCTTTCAGAAAAGCCATGATCAGCAACAGTGCAGGTGTGCTGCTTATGTGGTGCATGTGCAATGTAACTTTTGAGCAGTGACTGAGAAGAAAGTACTATTTCTATTGCCAACACATGCTTTGATCTATAAAAACACCCTACTAACTACTTTATTTCCTAAGCTGACCTCACAATATAAAGCTTGAATATTATACTCCCGATACAAATAAAGCACTGCAAAAATGAGCAGGCTATAAGGTCACTCGTCTTACCAGACCACTCATATATATAAGAGGATGCATTTCAGCACTTTTTCCCTTAGGTATATCATTGCCACAATGTCTTTGACTCCATTCTAACTTTCCACATAGTGTAGTGAAAACTTATTTTCTGTTTCTGTGCCTATGAAGACCATTTAACAGCATTATTCTCCTGATTAGAATTCAACATGTTTTGAGTTAGTTGTTTGAAACTGGAATTTTATCTTAAAGGCAGATTAATTACAAAATCTCTCTCATCTGTATGAAACTACCAACAGAACGGAATTCAACCTGATTGAGATCTCAAGAATTTAGGAAAAAGGTGGTTCACTTTTCATCTGAAAGAAGGTGGTTCACAGTTTGCTTGTTTTACAAAAGGTGGATCAAAAAAAAGTGTTATATCTCATCTGTATTTCACCAAACCAATCACTGTAGTCAAATGCTAAATTTTAAGATATGACTTGCAGTTAGGTACATGCCTAAGTTCAGATCAAATAATATGTACGAAGAATATAACCAAATAATATGTACAAAATATAATCCACAAGTAACATAACGTGATGAAAATAACAAGGTATTCCCTACTCATTCTGTAGATAATGTGAAAATGAATTTTTATATTGACTGTCATGGTTTTGAGGAGACCAACTATGACAGCTTCTAAGAAGTGGTATATTGTGTGTCTGCCACCACATTTATTGCTTTAGCAGTATAATGCTGCAGCTCTTGGGAAGGAACTTTGTGTGATGAGCTGCAAACTTTTTCTTCAGAAGCTAAGGACACTTAAAAATTTAAAAAAAAAAAAAAAAAAAGCCAAACCAAGGCATAAATATTTCTTTTGCTGTCTTCTGATACCTGGCTAGGTTTCTCTGGAGCACAATTTGTTTGCTACTGGGCACTTAAGTAAGACATTGTAGCACATTTGATGATGGATATCTACTGAGAAAAACTGAACTCTCATTTCTTTCGGCACAAACTGAAGATGCTATTTGTAAAGAACCCTCAAAGCTTTGTGCCTGAATTCGGCTGTGCAGACAAACTGACCTTGCTGCCTCACAGGCGGAGAAAATTGAGAGGTTGCTTGACCTAATGCAGTAAATGTGGAACAGGACAATGAAACCTGTTTTGTCTTTCCTTCCTCCTCCTTCTGGTGAAATCAGGAATGCTGCTTTTAAGTTTTTGAGAACTATATTTGGTGATGCTGTACTGAAAGATGACTTCACAAGTCCTTATCCATGCCATGCAGGTGCTCTGTCCAAGATCCATACTGCTGAACAAAGGTGCCTACCTGAGTCTTGATCTCCTGCAGTCAGTGGAGAAGGGCAGGTTACCCAAGGCTGTGCTCAATTCCACTGAGCCCATTTTTCCTGGCTATGGGATGTAGCTGGAGACAACCAGCCTACTGACTCAGGCACCATGGTTTGGGTGCTTAGCTCTTTTGCAATAGGATTGGGTCTGGAGACCCAGTACAGCTCCAAGTACCAGGACTCTACTGACTTGAAGGAGGACTGAATTCAGTTTTAGTCTGCTGCAGATTTTGTATTTAGAAATGTCACAGAGTAATTCAACTACATCAGCTTTTCTAAAATGCATGGAATGTCTCAAAATTAGTAACTAAATGATTTAGACATCAAGTAAAATTCAATTAATGTAAACCAGTCCAGGGTTAGTTTAGATAGTTCACCTCTTCTTCCATTTTTCACACTTTTTCACAACTGAAAAAACCCCACAAAACCAAATCCTGGAAAAAACACTCCTTCTATGGAATTCTACTTCAGCAGTAACTCAAAAAGCTAGACTAACAGGAGTTCAGCTACCAAGAACTTGCGGAAAAAACATTACAAAGTGGGGCACCTTGGGATTTATATTAAAAAAAAAAAAATTTCTGAAGGAATTGCTTATGTTTTTTCTTCCTCTCAGTAAGATAAGTGCTGGAAACTGCTGACAAGGATTATATCTGAATATATACATATACATACATACAAACACTATAGGTATATATGCATATGTATAGAGAGACAGAACTCATGGTGTGAAAGCTAGACTCAAAGGAACACAGGGCTTATGTCAGGGCAGGGCTATGGCTTGTCTCCTGGGCTGGGGCTCTGGGGGCCCTGGTGAGGAGCCAAGCAGGGTGCTGGTCAGGTCAGCCACCCAACAGCACTGCTGCAGGACTGAGACCATGTTACTACTCTCCTACTGGGGCTGCTGTAGGAAACCTCTCATGCCTTCTACAGCTATTTTGTCTCCAGAACTCTCACTGAAGGTTTTTTGGCTTTATGCAATGTCTCTAGGCATTATAAAATTTTGAAATACTGGTGATTGATTGAGATCATTCCCTATCACATGAACTGCTGACACTTGAAATGTTCTTTTGATTCCCCTTTTATTTGCACAAGTTGTTAAAGAGCCAGATACCGTATCATTTTCCCTTACACAGATGATTTTATTTCCTATTGTTAGACAAACCAAACCACCACATATTTTGTCAAGTGACATTTCTTGAATGCCATAGGATACAAGAAAAAACATTTCTTTAATTTTTTAGATTGATACCTTCATTTTTGCTTCATTGCACTAACATACTGAAGTCTGCTGGGTAATAAATATTCCCTTACTAACTCTTTAAAAATCTCTCCACAGGGACTAAAATATGCTCCAAAGACATTTGATTATAAAGAGCAAACAACTAAGCTTATTTTTCTTGTGCAGATTTCCTAATCACATACTGCCTTTGCTTCACTAGCTCAGTATATAATGAAATTCTCTAACAATTGCCATATTTCAGTATCTCTAGACTTCTGTAACAGAATTTTCATGACATCAGTGGCAAGAAATAAAATTTGAAACACAAAACTTCAGATACAAAAAATGTAAACTCCCCTTACAGTATTTCAAGTATTGCCATAATTCTATTTAATAGTCTATTCTAAATCCAGTACAAAAAATACAAATGTTTTTGATTAAATGATTCTGAAAAATGTGAGGTGTACCTTCTCATACATTCTCATACAAATGTGAGGTGTACCCTCATACAGTGAGGGTGGAAATTACTGGACAGTCATCTTCCCTCCAGTTTTCAACTTGTTCTTCGTGGTTGCCAACTTGTATCCATCTGTCTGAGAAACTGCATGGATGGAAGCAAAGGGGTAATTGCCTGCCAAACGAATGTGGGTGTTTAGCTAACCCCTAATGAGATCAGCTTGCATAGGGCAGAAGGAGCACTACTGCACAGTGCAACAAGGAAGGCTTCCACATCAGCCTTGTCTGAAAGCAGACCTGACACAAGACACTCCCTAACATGCGCCTGCTCAATATTTGCTTTCCACAAGGACTATGATCAATGAAGGCTAATTTCTTTGCTATTTGTCAGTGATTCACACTAGCACTCAAAAAACCCCCCAAAACATTCTCCTTTATTTCTCATGGCAAACATTTTATGACCTTGAAAAAGCCTAGTAGCTAAATGCTTTGAAGCTACCGAAAAAAATAAAAAAACAAACAAAAAAAAAAATCTAAAACCCAAAAAACACAACAGACTCAAAAGATCAAAACCTGGCTATACTGAAGAAAAACAGTGTTATCTTGTGTGGATCCAGCAGTGCAGGGGAGATGCTAACCAGCTGTCCAGGAGCAGTACAGCATCATCTTCTGCACTGTTAGACACGGGTCCCAGCTGTGCTTTGTCACTGGCCTCATAACAAGGCGAGTTGCTGTGATGTGCGGAGGCAGGGGGGGACAGATGTTGCATTTTTCTTGACATTTCCCTTGGGTGTGTTTTTATAACTACGTTTCCACTAATTAACTTCACCTCAGAGCTGGGCAGGGCAACTGCTTCCCCTTCAGGCTGCAGAGTGACAAGAAGCCCCTACAGTCACACCTTGTTTGATCAACTGTTTGGGTATAAACAGCACAAGGACACACAGACTGACTAAACAAACCCAAGCAATCAAAATAGTACTGTTAGCCAGAAACAAGCAAGCAAACACAAAACACAACTCCGGGGCCATTTGACCTTCATATATCCAAAATGCACCCAGCAGTGCCCTCTCACTCTGAAAACTCCCAGCACACTGCAGTGGTGAGGAGGTGAGAAAGGAGTGTGAGCTTTCCCATAACACAGGTGAAAATGCCCATGCCAAGGCACAGCAATGGCTCACCTAGCTCCTTATCACACATCTGAAAGCACCTAGTGACAGGGAAAGAGTGAAAAAGGGAAGATCTCGGGGCAATTTTCCTCAGTATGTCCCAGCCTCAGCAACCTGCAGCTGAGGACTTCCACAGCTGAAGCTAAACCCATCTCACTGCCTATCGCCTATTTTGAGGGATTGTTCCTTGTGCTTATGCTTTCTGTTTCCCTAGTTTGGACATGAGTTCCACTTTCTGAAGGTTTATTTATTTGCTGTAGAACTCTTTGATTAGCTGTGTTTCCATGCTGGCTTGTAGGATTTTTGTAACATTTTAACTGATTTTTTTAACAAGTGCTAATATAGTTGCACCAGGTTTTTTTCGGTTTTGGTTGGATTTTTCTTCCCACCTTGGCATATCTACTCCGTTAAAGTTTGTTCCAGCAAATTTCTTCAGCTTTGTGGAATCTTATTTTGACATTAAGTATTTCCATAGTGGGTCCTTTTTATTTTTGATTTTTAAATGATGACAAATGTCCAAATAATATTCTCATTTTTAATACATTTTCTGTGGTTATATTTTTGAAACATACATTGACAAGGTTCAAACATCTCCTCTTTATATCACACCTTATTATGTGGTTTTTTGCCTTTGTAATCATTTTGGTTTTCTTAAGCATTTCACAATCCCTGTCCAAACCCAGATGGAGCAGTGGTTAGAACAACTGTAGGTTTTCATTCTTTCTGTTTAGACTGGTGATTGTGGGTTCCTCCTGACAGTGTGAGCTCTTTACTCCTACTGTATAGTAACTTTACTCCAGTGGGGGCCCACTCTGCCATGCAAACATACTTTGTAATTTTATATTACCAGATGATGGGGTTTTTTCCATCAAAGCTCAGAAACACATACTTCCTAATACCCTCAAATAGAACTAGGCATTTCACTCCATTTGCCTTATTTTTCTAGAGCTACATGATTTACAAAGCACCTTAAAATATATTGATCTGGTTTTTATATATCTGACTTAGTTAGGCCTTTACTAGCACTGTTTTTTAAGTGATCTTTTTCCTGTTTTTAATGGAATTGATTTTTTTTAACTTCCTCTCGAGTGGATGATCACCCAGATTCTTTTACCTTCTTCACATGGCCTATTTCCTCTATGTTTTGTTTGAAAACAATTTCTATAATTTCTTCAGTTCACTCATTTGTGATACAGAGAAATAACTAACCACAATGTAAGGTGAAGACTTTATCCAAGCTTATCTCCCGCATCAATTTTCCAGCATGCTCACGTTGGACATTTTCTGAGCCATGCAAGAGTAAGAAATTGGAACAAGGTAAAAATAAAATGAAGAAAAGTCAATTCACAGAAGATTTATACATATGGTCTAAGAAAATGTCAGGTGCTGTGGAACCTCCAGCAGCCCAGCTGCTGTGCTCCAACAGCACCAACTATTGTCATCTTGGCTGTGCTCAGTGCCATTTGCCGCACTCAGATGTTTTTCCTCCCTCCTGCCCATCACCTGCTCCTCCTACAAGGTGTTTGAGATGGGTGGGGCTGCACACAGAGATTCTCTACTGGTTGGTGCAGCTCTACTGTAATGAAGATGAATCTTGACCACAATTCACAATGGACAGGAAACAAATGTCTCCATCCAGACAGCAGTTGCAGGACAGGTCTGGCAAATTATTTACTGCTTTGCATGTCAAAGTTGTTGTCTTGACTTAACACACTATAGCCTCAGCCCTTCCCTTGTCCTCCTGCAGTAAACTTTGCTTCTTTTCCTGTACATGTTGAACAAAAAATTTGGAAGATATGGATCTGATATGATGGAACTTCATGCTGAAATCAAATATCACTGAGCATGCTGGTCCCTCCACAGTGCACAGCCACCCTGAGGCTGTCAGCATGGCCCTGCATCCAAGCTCATAAGCCTTGCCTCTTACCAAGTGAGTTAAAATGAGGGTAGCACCACAGGATGATGCAACTATCCAGCTGCCAGTCTTGGCCTAGAGCATCTGGAATTAACTTAGTAATATTTGCCCTGCAACCCATTTCAGAATCTGGAGGAAGCTGACTGCACTGATTATAAACTCAGCTTGTCTGAAGTGTACAGGAAGAGTAGGCAGGTTGCAGCACCTCAGAGGAGATGCTTCATGGCTGCTTACTGAACAAAAGGAATTTTCAAGCCAAAAGACCAGGATGGAATTAAGAATCAATGACTATGGATAAACATCTAAAGCAAGATCGGGATGTATTTGAAGACTTTCTTACTCTTTTATCTCTGCTCTTAGCATTTATTTTTGTTTTTCCACCCACAAAGTCTTATTTATTGAGCTAAATTAAATATTAATTCACTTTTCAAGCTACACTGTAGAAATCTGATCAAAGGCAAATGGTTACTATAATAAGTAGTCACTAAATTCTGTAAAAATAGTGTAATCTATAAATTTTCTTTTAAACAATAGCACTGAACTAAACATGTCAAAAGACTCTGGGACCAACTGACATGTACACCATTACATAGATAGACCCATAATATATTGGTTAAAATAGCTTATTTCCCATTAAAAGGAATAGAAAGAAGACATTTGAGTCCCTTAGGCTTATAAGCTTGTAAATCTCTGCCAGCATTATTAAATGAGAACATTATTTAATTAGTAATGGTACAGGCAGATAAACTCTACCTGCTTTAAGTCTAAAACATTTAAGACCAAATTTCCACAGAAAGAAAAGATGTTCCAGATGTAGGGGGCTGTGCAGGACATGAAATATCTGGATCCAGCTTCCTGTTTGTCGCAGACCTTCTGTGTGACCTTAAAGTAGATAGTGTCCACATTTGTACAACAGGGGTTCTCTGCTTTGTTAAATGATTGTAAATCTTATATCACTCAATATCACACAGAACTCAGTACTAAAACAATGACAATAGAGATGGATGAGAACATACATCTACTTGTCTGCATTCAATTTCCAAGCAAGGCTCATTAAGTTTACTCCCCAAATATAATGCAATTCTCATGCTTTTAATAGATGTGTTTTCACCACAGAGGTAAGCTTGTGGCACTAGAGTGAATTATACAACAAAAAAAGCTGAGAATACAATGTATTCTCAAGCACAATATGTACCCCTCTCTGGCACACCTAGTTTTCAGACTGGTGTGGTGTCATGCTTGTGTGACAGCACAGCTGCAAAGCACCTCACTTTGCACAGTAGCTTCTATATGCACATGCCTAACACATACGCATGAGCTGTCAGTAAACGTGAGGGAACAGCTGTCCCCAGCTTAGTTTAAAATTCTGATCTACACAGCTGGAGAAAACACTGCTTTGCTTCCACAGAAGGAATAATCTCACTCACAAGTAGGTTAGTCATCAGACCTTCTCTCTCAAGAGATGGCTGTCACTATGTGGAAGTTCCCTGCTATGAATGGGAAACTGGAGAACCTTTTCCATTAAATCGTATGGCTACTACCTTTGACCAAAAGGTCTCACAAACAGAAGTAAAAGTTATATGAGATATCAAGCTAAGGATATTTTTTAAAAATTGACTAATAATGTCATGGCTTTTAGGAATCAAAACCCTAACATGCATTAGGATTTCAATACATTTAGATACTTGGTGACTACACTTCTCTTACTCCCTACCTTGCTCTTGGCCTCCTTTTCTGATGATCTCTTCTACCATAGGGAAATCATCTGGTGATTTGGACTGTCTACTCCTTTTTTTTTTTTAATCCTTTGCATCCTTACCATATCAAACAATGTCAGTTCTACAGCTGAAATATTGGGTTGGTTCTGTGATTCTGTTACTTGTACAGGATGCAATTTAGTTATCTGAATCACATGTGTTATTCCAATTAACATGCATCTTCCTGATGATACAGGTCTACTGCCTTTGACACATGACAGGACTGCCAGAGCTCTGATACCTCACTCTGTCTCCAGGACAGCTTGGCCCTAACGCAGGCTGCCCAGCTGTCTCTGAAGCAAGCCCTGGTGCAGAGCCCTCTGCTCACCCATATATACTGAGATATACACCAGTGTGCAAAAGAAACAGTCTTCACTGACGTAACTGTGACTACAGACTTTCTGTGGAAGGGGAAGAAAAGACTGCTGTTCAGACACAACTTGGCTCTGTGTTTTATATCTTCATTTTGATCTATTATCTCATTCCCATTTTTTTAGAGTACTGTAAATCTCCTTTAACAACTGTGTTTCAAAATAGCACCCTTAAGCCTAGGATATCTACCTTATCTGTGACAACTCACCAAACAATAAATGCCAAAGTATTTGACATCACTGAATAAATTTATCAGGGTTTTTCATCCACTGAAAAATATATCTTCTTCTTTCTTACATGCTAGATCAATGTTACAGCAATGCACACTAGAGCCAATGGTTGGTTGCCCTTCTATTATAAACATGGAGATCTCAGGAGACTTAGGTGAACATCTTTCTGGAGGGTAGGTTTCACTGTAGAGAAGTTTTAAAACATTAGTTATGGTAACACTATAAAATGAGCATTTTAGCAAAAATGTAAAAATGTGAGATTCTTCTGTTCAGACCTAAAGAAAGCAAAAAGACTTGCATGACTTCTAATTGACTGCTTCATGTGTGTATAATAGGGAAAAGAAAACCATAGTTGTAGAGACATGGGAAAGGAAAAGTGGAAAGCCAGTTGAAAACTTCCATTCTTACGAGTTTTACTCATGGACCTCTATGCAGGTTCAATGTCATTTCTGTGCCCAGAGGTGCTATTTGCTATGGGACAGCATTGAAGAACTGTCTGTTGTCACCCAGTTGGAATTACCATGTGTGCTCCTGCAGCATATTGACCTGCCACAGGGATCCATGATTAGCACATGCCTTTGAAGCATTGTTCCTCCTGACAGAACCACTCGAGTTCAGCCTAGTTCCCAAGGCATAACACTCCTATTCACACAACTGGGATATGAGGAAAGGTTCAGATCTATCAAAGGTTTTCCTCCCCATCTTCCTTTTTAAAGAGGGAGGGGGCAAAGGCATCAAAGGGATTTGCAGTTGTGTCTCCTGATCACAGTGACTGACACGGGCTCTCCTGCAGCTCGCATGCCGGCTTTCAGCCTGACTTCACAAGCAGAAGACATCTGTGCCTGCACTGTGCCCTTTGCAGCTGCACTGTGCCTTCCCAGTGAAGCCCTGGGGGAGGACGCCTCCATGAAAGATTGGCAGCAGTAAAACCCTGCCAGCAACTGCGCTCTGTTAACCACTTCTCCGTCACACAGCCTCCTTTCCAGGCACATGGGCTTAGGTAAGGGTTGGGGTTTGGTTTTAAATAAAATGAGGCAGGAAACAGATGATGCTGGAGTTATATATGCTGAAATTACATTAATGTGAATGCATTTTTGCTGAAACACATCAGACACGTTATCAGGGATTCAGTGCGATAATGGATATTTCTAAGATTAGGTTTTTACTTTCAATTTCACACATGCCTAAACTAAAAAATTTATTTTCAAATAACAACAGAAATCAGCCTGAAAAGAGACACCTGTGAATCAGACATACCAGCTCTCATCATCAAAGCATCTCATCATCATCAAAGGAAATTAATTTGCTTTCAGAAAAAAGAAGTATTTCAGAAGAGCTTATTCTTCATACAGACATTAATATCAGTGACACAATATTTTAATAAGACTTGTCCTGCCATTTCATGTTAACAAGTACTAAGAATGCTTCCTAAAGAGCACATCTAGCCCTCATCTATTCTCTCTGTAATACACTCATCAAGCAGATTATCTTTCAGTCCAAGATCTCTCATCTACATCAGATACTCTAATTAAGACTCTCTCTTTAACATACGTATTTTATCAAAAATTACACATAATAGTACGTAACAGACTGTGTTGATTCTTCCTGAATTCAACAGACTGAAGAAGCTACTATATTGAAGCAGCTACAGCATTTTGAGTAAATTTTTCATATGTAGTTTAGAATTAAATCTATGCACACAACCTCACTATCAGGCAGAAGAATACATCAATCTAAAATTCAAATGACAATTAATGAGGTTCATTGAAGCACGTATAAGGATTGACCCAAGGGTCACATGTTGGCTGGCAAAAATATTTATAAAATACGATATTTACCATAAGAAACTAAATGCAACTATAAGTTAAGAAACTGCTTGGATCCGTATGTCTCAGATATTGGGCTGAATTCTTCCATTTTAAAATAGTAAAATAGAACTGTAACAAATGTGAACTAATTGACCATTGGAGCAGACATCAGGTTGGTTGGTATTTGCTATGGATATCTCTCTCTTTCCTTCTGTCTTTTTTTCTTCCCAAAACACAGGATGCTCATGAAAGTGATCCAAATGACCTTCAACCTTAGGGAACCCTGAACATGGAACCACGCCTCTCACAGACCTGGTGCCACGCTCCTGACATCTTCTAAACACCCTCAGGAACAGCAAATGACATGGCATGGACCTTCAGTTAGGTAAAAGACTGTAAAACAACATAGAAAATGCTGATTCATAAGGAAAAAAAATAATTTTCCATACGCAAGTCATGGGCCAAAGGAAAGGGATGAGAAGCCACCTGTGCTCAGTGTGAAGGGTTGTCAAGGCTCTCGCCAGGACACAGCAGAAGCATCTCAAAACTACTCCAGGCTTGTGGTCCTCATTTTGAATTCGTGAGCATGGCCTGCCCAGTTCCAGAGCTTTAAGTGGGTTTTCAGCCATCTGAGTTGGAGATGCAGAAGTGGCTAGTTACAATTCCTGCCACAGAAATTTAAGTGTTTGCCGTTCCTGCAGTTAACTTACGTATTGCCAGTAAAGAGACTAAACTGTACTGTGCTGGCCTGAAGGGCTGCTAAGTACAGAACAGACTTGTGATCAGATACCTCCCAAACTTACAGCCTCAGGTCTAAGTCATCTGTCCATCCTGCTTCAAGTCTAAAAAAAGGCTGTATGGTTCAGTGAAACAGGACTGGCCTCATACCTATGTACTCTTTTCCTATTAGATGTTTTGCCTCTTGTGCTAAACGCTGGCAGTAATGGCCTGAAGTGCTTTGAAGTCAATGTTAGCATTATGACCAAATTCAGAGTCACCAGCCAAATTTTTCTGTGGTATAATCTCACAAAATGTATTTGCATGCGCATATATACATAGACCACAGACCAAAATACTTCTGGAACAGTTTTTTCAAATGGCATTTAACTCCACAAAAGAAGTTATATCCACATTTTTAGAAGATAATACATGAAAATACAAGGGCTTTGTGAAAATAATAGAAATGGAAATGAGTTTCTAATTCTTCTCAGAACAAGCCTGTAACACACTTAGATGATGTCTTGCTGTTTGCAAAAGAACTACCTTACTTACTTTATTTTAGCAATATCCACTTTTCTCCATAAAAACCTTTCCCAAAGCCAAACATAGTGGCAGATGCTTCAATAAAACAGAATAGTCAGGTCATCCAAGGATCCTTCAGTGAGTAATCCAAAAGGAAGCTACAGTGCTCGGGAAAGAAACTGTGAGAATGAGAGTTTGTAAAGAAAGCTTGATGCCATTTTTGTCTGTCACAGAAATCCAGCTTAGCAGAAGATTACAGAAAATGAGACCATCTCAGGAGTTCACCAAAAATACCATCTCTAACAATAATGAAATCACGGCAAGTTGGACAGTCACAAAGCATACCAGCAGCCATCCCTTTCAATGGGGCATTCTGCAAGAGGACAGTGACACCTGAAACTGCCACTGCAACTTGACTGTCCTTGGGCTAGCTCTAGCCTGTGCCTTACCTGAGCTATTTAATGCAATGTCTAACCCTTGTGGTTGCACCAGGAAGGACGTAATGAATGATGAGTGAAGACACCAAACTCTGGGTAACAAATGCACCCCAACTTTTTGCAGTGAAGCTCATTGATGGCTTGGAAAGTAAAGATCTCCCTTTAAGAGCTGTTTTGTGAAGAACTTTGCTCCTTTTGTACTTTTAATTACCTTACCTTTTAGAGGCTAGAACAGAAAAGCTTGGATAATCCTAGAAGGTTTTTTATTAGTTCAGTGAAGTGTTAGTTTTAAGGCAGGAGCTTAGGGGAACACACCACCATTTCCCACAAGCAGCAGGCATAAAAATGTTCTCAGTGAGGAATAAACCTGAGCTTCAGGAGTTCACTCTGCCATTCAGATAAAAATTTCCTCAGACTTCAGGTCTGCATCCTGTGTTCTGGCTCCTGTCATTCCCTGTATTTTAGAAGAAATCTTGTATGAATATTCATTACAAATAGTTAAAAGATGACTTGAAAATTCGGCACATATGATTCAAGCAGTTTGTAGGCACTTAAATATTGAGAGAAAAGCAATGCTCTGATTGCTTCAACCATCTCACACATCTTCTCATTGTGCAATATTTGAGTTTAAAAAGAAAAAGGCTCAGTTATCATTATTGTATATACCGCCACACAGAATAGGCATAGGATAAGCTCCAACAAACCCAAACACTTATTTTGTAAATAGAGGCTAGTTTGTTAATATGTAGACTTAATGGTTACAGTGCCAAAGTAAGCATGCTTTTCATAGACAACTTTCCCCTTCCCATTGCTGCTCGAAAAATGCCAGAAGACCTGTCTCAGGTATTGTATATGGAGTACAGGTATTCACTCACCCATAATGCCATAACATTCAAATGGAACGGATACTGTACACTTACAAAATTACTTCAAATGTAGAACTGTTTTCTGGGTCCCAACTAACAGTGCAAATCAAATACGCTTACTCATCCCACCTGAAACCCTGGCCTTACTGCTTCTCCAAAGAGAGTGACTAAGGCATGTGGGGGCTTCATATACTCTACTGGGATACTTTTTTGATGTGAAAGTCACTTTGAAACAGCTGTGCCAGTGTCACATGCTTGTTTTCAATATTCCATCAAAGGACCTGGGGTTCAGTGCTATGCGTCAAATATTCACATATCTTCATCAAATAGAAAACTCATGAGTCTGCTATATGTCATGATAAATACCACATTTTTTTCTCTGAAATAAATAACATGTCAAAATATGTTTGGCTTCCTGGTCATTTGAGAGCAGTTTTTTGTTCTACATCTTGCAAAAAAATCAGAGACCCAAGTAAAGGCCAGTTATCAGGTGATCAACATGTTTTTTTTTGCTCTCAGCTTTACAAAAGCATGACGGAGCCTGTTGGTCCAGACAAAAAGTGCAGCCCTTTGTTTTCCACAGATCTGGTCTGGATAATGCTTCCTCATTTAATTTATTAGTGTAGCTTCCTGACATTTGATTGCTTCCAAATATCTTACATGAGAGAATACAATGCACTGGCAGCTGCTTATAAAAACACAGAACGGAAATGCAACATTTTTAGGACATATGATCTGTCTCTGGGTGAAGGGAAAGGCACAAAAGCCTGGTCTGTCCACTCAGGCATGACACAGCTCAAGTGACATGTCACAGCTGAAAATCCAGCTTGTGAGATGCCTCTGACGTTATGGAGGGGCATGCTGTAATGCCCAAAACATCACCATCCTAACCAGAAATACTGCAGTACATATTTTAAAAGGTATATGGAATTGAAGCTGGTCTACACTCAATTTATGGTAACAGTTCTAAGAAAAAGGATATGAGCAGTGCCAAAAAAAGCAGCCATTGCAGAGTTAAACTGCTCTCCTAAATTATGGACACATGGCACTGGGGTAAATCAGAATACTGCTTTCTATCCATTATGGCAAAGAATAGCTGTTCTCATGCAGATTGAACCTGTAATATCATATATTCTAAATCCTAGTAGGGTTCCCCTTACAAGATCTACTGTGTGATTCTGTGAATTGTGTCACAAGGGCAGGCATGCTTTACTTGTTACTTTAAAACTTTGTTTTGCAATTGCCAATTAGATCTTATTACGTAATATGAAAAATTGATTTCCCCAATTTTCAAAATAATTATTCTTGGCTTTTATCTTCCTTTAACAAGTCTCATCATGAATCTTCTTTAATTTTCCTTAATGTGTCCATAAAACCAGAGTCAGTGGAACCCCTTATCACACTCTAGGAAGGGAAGTTCCCTTCTCTCTGTTCATGCAGCGAACTGGGATATTCCCTGGTGCCAGTGCTTGAAGCCAGCAATGGACTGTCTGAATATGAGTCACTGCATCTTTGCCCCTGGCACTGTTTTCAAAATTTCAGTGTCTGTTTTACTGCATGTCAATAATAAACAGGTCAGTTCAAAGGACATTTTACTCATTTTATTCCAACAGTAAATTTTAGTAAGTTCTTTTAATAAGTTTGCAGCAAGACCTTTCAGCACACTGCTGATAAGACCTCAAGGCTAGAGGGAACCCATATGTTACTCAGGTATTAAACACGACAGATCAGATGGTAGCACTATTCCCATGATACTTTAAGCTGACCAAAAATGCTGAATCATGGGTTACATGATACTCCATATAAGAAGTATAAAGAAGGTAAATAATCTTTTAATGACCAGCTCAGCAGTGAGCATACATAAGTTCTTAAAACAAAATCAATTAACTACTGCCAGTCTTCTTTGTTTCTTGATATAATACCTATTGAAAAAACAATATATTCACTTATCTTTCAAGACATTAAAACACTTGAGTTATTAAATATGAATGACAGGATCAAATATAATCTCCTTGTCTTACAGTCACATTGACTGACTTTATCATTTGGCACAAGAAATAACTTCACCTTAAACACAAAGAGCAGTAATAAGTGTCCTTGCCAGAAACACTGGTGAGATGAAGATATGTATTTATCACCAGTGACCACCATCTGTACTTTACCATAACTTATGTTCAGTGGACAAATTTCTATAAAGTACTGGGAGTCACAATGCAAACAGTAACATTCCTGGTAGTACATTCAGACAAAGGTTTGTGACAGCATTCCCCCCCAAAAAAATAAATTGAAACCAGAGGTCAAACAGAACTTCAACCCACACATCAGCTAGAAAACACCACTTATCTTCAATGACCGTTATCATGCCCTGAGGTATATTATATACAATACAGTAACTTGTGGGAATTAAACTAATAAAAAAGCCATTCCTCACACTTTAAAATAGAGAAGGTCTTAATTCTGTGTTATCTTCATCCTTGGTCTAAATTAGATGGAAAAGCGTACAGAGTATAAACTTTTGTTAGGAGAAATATTGACAAAATCAGGATGACACAGAACACACAAACCTAAACTGAGAAGGGACATAAGCAAGAAAAGTGTTTTGTTTTTATAACATAACCAAGCATGCAAACATAAAAAAGTATTTCTTTCACTTGAACACTTTAATATCTTAGTGCGAACATCCAGGTGTTGACACTTTGGTTATGTATGATAGTTCTTCTTCACAATATACCAATCAGCTAAAAGTTTCCCATAAGTCCTCTGAGCATATGTGATGTTACCTTCAACCCAAAGAGAACCTTTAGTGTACCATTAATTAGGGTTCACCCCTGAACAAACACTGTGTGACAATCTAGGAGATAGTTGATAATGACTGGCAAAAGAATACTGAAATGTCCTAGATGCTCAGCTCTGTTCTGAAGTCATGCATAATGACTCTGCTAATTTGCACTTACCCCAAGACCACTCTTATGCTGCTCTGCAAAGAATATGCATGAGAGTCAGTGTGAATTATATATAAGACAGACTCATGGAAAATAAGAATCAGGCCCCTAATATAAAAGAGGTGTGCACTCTCTTGGCAAGCCATTGTGGCNGATTAGTTACTGAGTACAGCATACAAACTCCTCATAGCTTCCAGTCAGGCTTGGGATAATTATACCTTCTATAATCCACAATCCACTAGTTAGCTGATAAATTAGCGTGTTTTTTACAAAGGAGAAATACTTATGTTACAGTTTACAATGCAAACTGAAAAAAACCCTCCATAAAACTAACCTGAAGAAAAAAGAAATCAAGAAAGTAAAATAAGCACAAATCAGCCACGCAGTGAAATAAACATAATTAGCAGAGAACACTTTCAACCCCATCAGGTTTCACGTAACTTTTAAAAAAGCATATCCTGTGCTGCAAAAACCCAAAGGCAAATATTTTACCCTTCTGTGTATGTACATCAACAGGGGTTATGCAAAAACCCAAGGACAGACTGTGAGCGATTAGTAATTTTTTTTAATTACTTAACTCAGTTGTATTGCATTTTATACTTGATCAGTTAATAGTCACAATGAGCTTGAAGGAAATATTCTTATGAGAAAGAGTGACTTGTACAAGAAAGAACTACAGAATTAATCACAAGCAATTAGGCTCTAGTTGTATTCAGAGGGCCAACCTGTGATATAAAATACCAGTTGGAAAATCTGAGTGATACTTACTGATAATGTGACTATAAGGTAATTAAAATATTCTTGTAGATGAAAGGTGATTGAGTCAGTATCAGATATCTTTCAGCAAACAGAGGGTTTCCATTTGTCCTAGATACTCCACTTATTTCCAACTTCACTAACCCCATATTTATGGTAAATCACCTGCACTAGAAACATTCCATATTAATTTAGGATTTAGCCCAAATGAGTTTCATCAATATAAAAAACCTGTGAGAAAAGAACTAGGCTTTTGGACTTTACAAAAAGAATGACAGAAAGAGCTCATGCATTAACACTTTGAAATAAACATTAAGTTTATGGGTTCATTTGATTCACAGTCAATACAAAGTAAGGGTCCTCTGATTTTAAGTGCACTGCACAGAACAATATAACATAGAATAGTTAAAAAGGCATCAGCTCAGGTAGGTTCATTCTTAATATCCCAGCTCAGCAAGATGCTGAACCATAAACACCCATGCAATCCTGCTGCACTATGAAGGCTGCTATAGGTCCAGAAATGGCAAACAGAAGATCGAATGATGGTTGGTAGCATAAGTAAATTTTTTTTTTAATAGAATTTTTACAAACTAGTGGTTACACAAAAGGTATAAATAAATGCCTGGTCTGAAAACTCAGATTTCACTGTGGAACAACAAATGTCAGACTCACTCAAAACTCTCTGTTTTGGGGACGAGGCTTTGGGGTTCTCTGGGATGTAGTATATGCAAAATTCCCGTTCTTGCTAAATCCCAGCACTGCTTCTCATTTCATAGCCCTGCACATGTCTGAAATGGCTGGACTTCTGGACATCTTTATCTTAATCCTACTTAAAAAGCTTATGAATGAGAACACAGGGAAATGGAGCAGAATCCCATATTCATCAGCTAAAACATCTACCGAATTCACAGAGAGGTTTGCTGGGGTGAGGACTAAGCAAGAACTGCTGTGCTTCTAATACGTTAGTTGCTGACTGAGATGAGATGCACATCTGCATTTGCTAAAATTAAAAAAACTCACACACTAAAGTGTGCCTGTATTGTGCAACAGTACTTGACCTATAATATTCCTTTTTTTCTAGCTAACCATAGTTTTCATTTCTTGCCACAGCATCCTTCTTGCTTTGTCCTATTTACTGTTACAAACCCTGTAAAATACCTGCTACACATTCAATGTCACCTTGTTCTGTCTCACCTTGCTGTAAGTGAAGTCAATGGCAAACCTTTGCTGACCTCGAAAGGCGCAGGATTTGTCCTGAGATGCCTAATCCAAAGCAGGACTCCCTCTTAATTCAGTAAGCTTTGGATCAGACCTAAAAGGGATCTTAGCAGAGTCAAGAAGTAGCAAGACACAGTCACATATCAAAACCACATCTGAGTATTTATCTCACATTCCTAATCTTTGATGTGAAAGGGATTAAAAAGCAAGCTGTTCCTGTCAACTGCTTGGATACTACACAGGATCTGAATGACTGAACAGGCATCTGTAGCATAGCTACATACATTGACATGCTTTCATTTCTTTCCACCGAAGTTTGAAAGGGAGCTATTATTTGAATTTGAGGCCTATGGTAATATTTCCTCACTTGTTTCCCAACTTCAAAATACAACCATCATTTTTGCTCCTACAGAGCAAAAAAGATGGTTGTGTCTCTTATTTCAGGACAAACTAGCAACTTATTTGACCGAACAAAAGACAATAAATCTGAAAGTGATGTTATCCAAACACTTGAGATATAACCTTGCCATAGAGCCTAACACAGTCTGTGATGGCTCCAGACTGTTTCAAAGTACATCCAACTGATTTCAGCACATCTTGTTTACGTTATCCAAGATTGAATGTGTTGTGATAGTTTTTGCTCTTCTTTATGTCATTCAGCCAAGTTTCTACAGCTGTCTGAGATGCCATGGGTGTATCTAACTACAATTTTAGCTCATATGTGTATTTACAGACTGAAGGTAACTAGAAAGAGAAATCAGAGGCCAAACATTATGGTGACTTCTAGCTACCAGAAGCACAGAAACCACATCAAATGGCATTAACTTAGACAGAAGGCAATTGAAATAATGAAAACCACTACAACATATGTATGAGTGCAATGTGAAACTCCCTGTAGGAAGAAAGCACAGATCTATAACATACAATCAAACCAGGAGATGAGGGAAAAGGGAAATAAAAAGGTAAAAAAATAATTATTTAGACATCTTGGGAAATTAAATCTGCAAAATCTGAGGACCAATCTGGTCTGAGTGCCCAAAGAGGAATTTTCTTTGCAGCTCAGAGTTGGACTGACTGCTTTTAAGCAAATTCAGGATGGGGCACTGTTAAGTCTTAACAGTTTGGTCAAAGGCAGGCACTCATGCAAGTTTAACTGTCCTAATATTTCTGCATTTAAACATCATATATTTCATGCAAAAGAATGAAAGCAAGTCACATGCAAAGAACCTAAAAATCAGTATATTGGTTTCATTTTATTCATCTGGTTCATTTTACTGTGTTGACTCCTACCTAGTCTTAGGAAAACACTAATTAAGCATATGTCTCAAGCCCTAGAGGCAATTGCCTTTATATATATATATATATATATATATACATTAAAAAAATATTTTGCAAACAAATCTGCCTGCTGGGTGTCACAGAGGCAGCATCCACAACGAGGTGATCTCCCAGGTAACACACAGCGTGTTTCAGCTGCGTGGCTCAGAAAGGAGATCCTCCTGCCTGCATTCAGGAGGACAGGTCTGCTACAGAACACATGGGGGTTGTTTCAAGCCATGCAGGACTGAGAAGCAGGTCCCTGAGTCCTGCAGTCCTGCAGGCAGTGTAGCAGCTGTGTCACAGAAGTGCTGAGGGGGGGCTGATGGATGTTAGCTTGTACCAGGGGATCGCAGTGTGTAACACGGCTTCCCTGAACTCTCTTTGGCACGACTTATGCCCATCTGCTTCCCCTCTGCTCCTTCTCCTGGAGAGGAACATATGGCCCAGAATATGTATCTCGGAAGCAGAAAATGTATTGATGTAGTTCTCTAAAATATTCTGAATACTTTCATTTTTCTTCTATAAGCTTTTATTCATTATGAACCTTATTCTGGCACCATAAATATTTTTTTTACAAAACTAAGTCCTTGCTTAGGTCGTCCACAGTGAAAACTTAAAATTAAAAAAAATGTGTATTGTACCCCAATAATAAGAAGTTGCTACTGCAAGAAAGTTTTTTGCCAGGATTCTTGGGTTTTGTCCATTGCACCATCATATTTTAATACTTACCTCAGTCCAAGAGCATTGCAACCGAAAAAATAAATCAACAATAGAAGAAAATAAAGCCACAGTCAAACTTAACATGAACATCTAAACATTGAACATTTTCACTTTGAGCCATTCAAACTGGAGACAAGTTTCCACAATTTGCCTCAATTAATTAGTGCCTTACATCACAAATAGAATGACCAAGTTCCTCAAAATGCAAGAAAACCTTTCTTTTAAATAGCAGTACTGACATCTGTGTGTGCAGTCCCACTTCCACAACAAGGGTCAACTTTTCCACTGTATCAATGAGATTTTAGCCAGCTTGCCTTTTCAAAGGCAGCAGTACTGGAACAAGGCTTCATCTGAACGTGTTCTCACTTTGGACTGAATATAGATAAATTTTACACATATATGTGCCTCTGTGTGTGTGTATATATATGTATAGAATATATTACTTGTTTATATACATATACATGCACACACATAAACACATATATGCACACATACAAATATATACATACATATATATGTGCTTTGATATTTTTATACAGAACACTCTAATTGTTGATTGCAGAAATGTAGTATAAGAGCAAATGTACTGGAATCCGTGCCCAATATAAAATCATGCCAGAACAGCTGTTAATACTTTGATAACCAACCCAGCACAACTTACAAAACACTGACACCACCCCTATGCAGTGCCTGCAACAAGAGAAGCAATACTGAAATGTTGGTTTCTCATAACCAAATGCCCTTCTAACAAACAAGTAGATAGTGTTCTCTGAATGTATGTTCATTGAAGTGTTTAATATGACGTCCATTAAGAATCACACAAATGTTTCTGATCACATTATAGCAAAAGCAAAGTACAGTAGTTGCCTAAAAACAACTGAACTTGATGATTTCAGTGGGTTATAAGACAGATTTGGGTGTATTCACTTCATGAGACATGTATTTTTAGAGCCTTCCTTTCTCTGAATATTTTAGTGAAAGTTGTTGATTCTTGCAAGTCAGATGCACTGGTCAAGAAACCATTTTCTCCTGTCTCTGTGTTAAGCCTACTATTTAGCCTACCTTTGCTGCCACAGATGAGTTGGGTTTCTCCAGCAAGTCCCAAAGCTTCTTCCTTTTCTCTGGGCAGCAGGTATTATCAAATTCTTCCCCTTCTCTCTCTCGCAGTGTCTCTGCCTCTCTCCTCAGTTCCTCATTCATCTGCTCTTTCTTTTGATGGTATCTTGCCTGGCAGCAAGATTCTAAATATATCTCATCAATCCCCCAGTAATCAAGCTCCTGGCCAAAAGAAAGAGCACACATTTCTTCCATCATATGTAGTTTCCCTGTCCTGTAGAAATTCAAAATGGAAGTGAAAGCCCCTGGATGTCGATCAAAAAAATACTCATTTTCGTTTAGATTATAGTCATCACATACTTCCAGCAGAGAGTCATGGGTATTGCAGTCTCTGAGCTTTCCTAATCGTGTCCTTGGAAGTCTGTCCAAAGTCCTCCACAACACTTCATGGTTGAGCCCACCAACATTTATTTTAACTCTCCGTGAGCAGGCTTTGCTCCTAATGATCTCCACTGGTTCTGGAGGCAGAGAAAGGGTAGACCTTGAAGACTTTTTCGTGATCCCTGGGGGGGCCTTCTCGGCCATTCTGAAAAAGATGAACTTGTAACACCAGAGTCCTTAGAAGAATGAGCTTGGACAGCACAAATACTTCAGCAGAGTCCTCTTCAGACAGACAGCTCCATTTCTGAAGCTAAAAAAGACAAAAAATTAGAATATTGCTATGTACAATATATCCCCCAATCTCTCCCGCTTTCCATACTTTCATATGCAGATGAAAATTTAATGACAGCAATTTGCTTTCTGTGTAGTGATACTCTTTTGTGGTAATATACAGAACCACTGGAAAAACTGGAACAGCTAAGAGCACTATGTTTAAGCAAAGGAAAACTCACTCAAATTTCTGCATTTATGAAAATCAACTGCAATAATTTGTACAAAGGACCTTTCTTTTTTTTCACCCTAAATCAGTTAGTGATGCAGCTATGTTACCTTAATTTGATTACCTACCAGTTAATGTGTGAGGTATGCAAATGGAAAGATCGTAGGGATATCCACAAGGAAAACGTAAGACAAAGGCTAGTCTCTCTTTTATTGAAAAATTCAACTTTGGGAGATACTGAAACTGAATAAAGCAATCGTAGTATATCAAAATCTCCACACTAAACAGTTTCCCTGCCTCTCCCAACTCAAATCTTGACTTGCTGTATTTTTTTATGGGTAAATGTTACAATTCAATTGTCACCCTGACAAGTAAAATTTTTTAGCACTAGACAAGGCTTATTTCTTTACAAATAGGTCAAAAGAATCCTAATTCTTCTGCGTCCAACTGTCCAGTGATACATGGGATATAGGCAAGGGCTGTGCATGCTGTTCCCTGGATCCTCTGAAAGGCTCTTCTCTGCCCCACTTTTCACCTGTTAAATTGCTGCAGATATGATTGCATGACAGCAATCAGCAACCTCAATTTTAATAATCCACAAGTGCATCCTCACGCACTGTGCCTGGTGCTTCAGTGAATTCTGAAGTGCAGCTGTTTCTCACTAAATTTGGAATATCAGTATCAAATGGGAAAGAAACACCCACCAGCTCTCCTATGGTCAATTGTCAGACACAGGGCTTAAACAACAACCTAGCAATGCTACCATGGCCCAAAGTGAGAATATTAAGAATGTTTAGACAAGCTCCTGTTCCAAATTTGGAAAGTCTTCCTTAGTAATTTCCCAGAGTTGACATTTCTTCCTCCTTTTCTCCGCAAACCAGCAGTTCAAGAATCTGGGGGATTTTGTTTGTTTGTTTTCTTTTGTTTTGTTTTAAATGAAATAAGACTAGCTTTAGAAAAGCATTTCACGCATGCACAAATTTGATCCTCTTTGCAGAGTAAGCATGAAGGTTGTGATGGGAGGGATTGTTACCTATAAATACATCAGGAGTAAACACCTTGGAGGGAGAAGAACTATTTGTACTAAAGGACAATGACGGCACAAGAACCAGCAGATACAAATTCACCACGAAAAAAGACAGAAATTTGAAAGAGATTCAGAAGGTCACAAACACCGGATTTGTCACCAGAGCAGTGAGGATCTAAAGTAATCCTTTACTAACGGTATCAGGAAAACCAAGTAATTATTTCAGCGTGTCATCTGACATGTCTATGACAATGTTGACTATGTTACTGTAAAATTAAAATTGCTAAACCACATAATATCTAAACTATATTCCTCCACTAACAGATAAATTAACAATAAGACTCAGACATGTTCAATACAGGTATTAGCAGACTCCCATGTCCAAAACATAAGGAAAGAGGAAAAATACTCATCAGAGTAAAATTTAAATTTACAGATTTTCTTTTTTTTTATCTTTTATAAATGCATAAACCAAAGGATGGCAATAGCCCAGAGCACCACCATTTTAGTTAGCAATTTTGCTGTCAAGCTGAACCTACTTCAAAACCACAAGGGCCAAATATTCTGCCTCTTCCCATCCTGCATCCAGCACTGCACTGTAAAAATCCCTCCTCATCTCCCAGTGCAACCCAGAGCACTTCCGTGCCTAATTACATAAGGCCTTAAACCTTTAACATTTACCTTCATTCGCAAAAAAGATAATCTGATAACTTCACTTGTAATGAGAAATGTCCTATCAAAATTAAAGCCCTGGCATCAGTAGGTTTACATAATATATGTACCTTTCTGTTGTGTTTGTTTTGTGTTTTGCTTATTTCCTCTTGACCTCGGGCAGAGTTTTTCCTCTGATTTTACCCTCCTCCTTATTGCCTTATATGCAAGGGGATGATGGTGAGACTTCTGAGAAGGGGGGAACTCAAAGATCTCCTCACATAAGCCTCTCCTAGTGGTCTGTGATGCATTTATCATCCTTCTGGCATACACACAGTCACTCAAATAGTAAGCATTTCCAAGAGGTTACATCTCTACAAAGGAAATATTTGCAAACTTTATTTAAAAAAAAATCCTTTTAGACTTTAATGCACAATGATGTTTCTCCTTTAAAGGTTGTCTTACATAAGAAAACACAAAAATTTAAGAAATTTGTAGAGAGGTTCTGTCATTCTCCATGAAATCAGTCAAGTCTTCAGGCAATTTCTAGAAAGGTTCACTAGTTTATTCATTATTCTATCTCAGGGAATCATTTTTTTTTCCCCCAAATGAAAATGTGTACCCTAGTATAAGCAATATCAAGTAAAAAACAGTAGAAATCAAGCAGCTGACCTGATCAATCTGAGGTTAACTATATCCTCATTTATTTTTCTGATTGCAGAAACTAAAGATACACAAGACTACGCATTCTTTTATCTTTTCTGCAGTGTAGTTACAACACATACTTGTTAAACAATGCAAAAATTATGGTGTCACAAAGACTGGTGTAAGGCTGATAAAACATTTTCTGGTTTGTCAGTATAATTATTGGTTGTGGCTTCCTACTTGAAGAAATGTGACTTTTCTAAAAAGTTTTAAAAATCTCAGTGGCCACACTGAAGTCAGCAGTGGAACACTATTAAGTTTAGTGTTGAGAAGTTGCTATGTATGTATATATGTATCAAGGGATGAACATCTAGCACTCTGAAAAGATAAAAAAATAAAAAGCATTTTCCCAAATGAAGAATCTTGACCCATAAGAATGATTTTTGCCTTTTTCACAGAGCTCCTGTCATTGAAATATACACAAGAAGCAGAGTATATAACTTTGTAAAAACAAATAAACTTTTTTAGTTCACTTCCTAAGTGCTTTTCTTTCCACCATCACTTTGTTCTTCGCATCTTCTTTTGTTCTCTGACCAAATTTTTTTTTTTTAAATTTTTTCCTGCACAGCTTTTCCCCAAAACTTGGGCTACAAAGCCTGGATTAACTGTGCCTTTACAAAAAATGTAGAATCGTCTGACTTGAAAGGGACCCCAAGGGATCATCAAAGTCTAAGTCCTGGACCTGTACAGGACAGCCCCAAGAATCACACCGTGTACCTCAGAGTATTGTCCAAATGCTTTTTCAACTCTGTCAGGCTTGGTGCTGTGACCACTTCCCTGGGGAGCCTGTTCTAGTGCCCAACCACCCTCCAGGTGAAAAACTTTCTTTTTCTAATATTCAACCTAAACCTCCCCTGACACAGCCTCAGGCCCTGGGTTCTGTCACTGGTCACCACAGAGAGATCAGTGCCTGCCCCTCCTCCTCCCCTCACAAGGAAGCTGTAGATTGCTATGAGACCTCCCCTCAGTCTCCTCTCCTCTAGGCTGAAGAAGCCAAATGACTTCAGCTGCTCCTTATATGGCTTTCCCCTCTGGATCTTTCATCATCTTTGTAGTTCTCCTTTGGACACTCTCTAACAGCTTTACATCCTTCTTATATTGTGGCATCCAAAACTGCACACAATATCCAAGGTGAGGCTGCCCCAGTGGAGAGCAGAGCGGGACAATCCCCTCCCTTGCCCGGCTGGCGATGCTGTGCCTGATGCCCCTTGGGACATGGCTGGCCCTCCTGGCTGCCAGGGCACTGCTGACTCAGATTCAACTTGCCATCAATCAGGGCCCCCAGGTCTCTTTCCATGTCACTGCTTTCCAGCATCTCATTCCCCAGTCTGTAAAAACATCTGAGGTTGCCCGATCCCAGGTGCAGAATCCAGCACTTTCCCTCGTTGAACTTCATATAGTTGGTGATTGCCCAGTCCTCTAACTTATCAAGGTCTCTCTGCAGGGCCTCCCTGCCTTTCAGGCAGTCAACCGGTCCTCCCAGTTTTGTGTCATCTGCAAACTTACTTAATCCTGCATCCCAGTAATTTATGAAGATGATTAAGAGAACTGAGCCTAAGACAGAGCCTGTGGAACCCCATTAGTGACCGGTCTCCAGCTGGATGTTACCCCATTGACTATAACTATTTGTGCCCAACTCATGAGCCAGTTGCTCAGCCATCACATGACATGTTTGTCCAGCTGTGCTTGACATTTTGTTCAGAAAGATCCTGTGAGAGACAGTATCAAAAGCTTTACCGAAATCCAGAAAGCTTACATCAACAGGCTTCCCCTGATCAGCAAGGTGGATTACTTTATCACAAAAGGAAATTATGTTTAAATACTTTAATGACATAACATTTTTAATTTTAAAATCCATATTATAAATTTAAATCAAAATCACCAGTTTATTCATGATTACAAAATTATACAAATGAGATTACGTTTACAATTCAGTAAATTACCTTTCTGGATTTTAGTTACTGCAACTAGCTCAGAACACTACTATTTTTTTTTTTCCTGAGAAGGATTAAAATATTTTTCAGCTTAGTTTATAGCTGTGATGGGTTGGATAAACCCCCAAAACTTAGATTAAGGCCTTAGTTTAGTTAGGCCTGAAACCAAATTTAGTAGGCCCCAGTCTTTTGGGCCATGGGGCACTCCGTAGATTCAGAGGGGCAAGTGTCACCTGACTTAAGCAACCAAAGAGGTATTTCATATCATCTGACGTCAAGTCGAGTATAAATCTAGTGGGGGAGGTATCCTCGCTCTCTGGCCCTCCCTCTCTCCGTGCGGTGCGGTGCTGAGGACTCCCTGTTGCTGCTCCCAGAGCGACAGGCCTGGCCGCTTCCCTGCCGAGATGCCCACAGCAGTCTTGGTCTCTGGGAAGTAAATACTTTTGCTTGATATTGCTTTGCTGGGTGCTCTTTCAGAGAAACGTGTTTAGTTTTGTTTCCGTGTGGGTTTTGGGTGGTGAAATCTGTGTGTTATTGGGGTAGATAGCTCTGGATGAAATTATTGTTGTTTTCTCTTATATTTGTACATATATGTATTGTAACTTTCCTGTAAATATATGTATATAGTTCTTTCCAGTTTCAGTTTTTTTTTCCTTCCCTCCTTTCACTAGGACCGCGCAGGTCTTGGGAAGGTTTGGCATTTTGCCAAGGTCGAACCCACGACAATAGCCTTAGCCTTTTGGCTGTATGCAAACTCCACCATGCGCCTTGTCCATGGTGGGCTAGTAAGAAATGCGACTACCCTCTGGCAGGCAGGCAAAGCCAGCCAGCTGCTCATCAGCATTCTTAGCAACCAGTAGAGAAAAATACAAATTCTACCCCCATATATGTAAGAGCACCTCCAGATAAACTCCATATTCTTTCCCTGCAATAATAAAATTATTTTGTAGCAAAATACCCACAATACTGCATAAACCTCTTCAAATCAAAGCCAATCCTTTGCATTAAATAAAAGTGAAAACTTCAAAGGCTATTACTCAAAAAGCTAGGGAAAGCCAGAAGGAAGGTTAAGTGCCTTACCCGGCACCACAGGCGTGCAGCTTTTAATGGTGTGATTCCCTTTCTGCTTTACATGAACGGGTAATTATTTATTATTTCTTTTCATCTTTCTCATTCAGTACTTGGCCTCTGATGTTACTCAGCGTTTCCTGCTGCAAGGCCTACATTACAGGCAAAGTGCTGGATTTCCCTCAGGGAGCTCTCACTGTCCTACCCAAGTGCTTCTAGGGTATCCCAGTTTCCCCTTCAGTAGGAGGCCATCATTACCATTGTTTTATAATGGAGAAATGAAGGTCATAGATGCCTAAAGCATCCAACAATTTCGGCTGCTCAAACTGAGATAGCCGCTTTTTACAGAGTCCTTAGCATTTCCAGCATACTTGATGGGCATGACTACGCAGCATATTAAACCCTCAGGCTGAGGAACTCAGTTGTCTGTGCTGTCACATTACTGTAGCATCGCCTGCCACAGCACAGTTAGGACTCTTCCAAATCATTTGCAGGGATGGCTGGAGAGTCAGCATGCTTCAAGGTCTGCTCTAATAAGTGGTTTGTTTGCAGCCATCTGCTTTGGAGCCTAGGTGAGTGCAACTGCACACATGGGGGTCACTGTGCTGGCTGGTCTCAGCAGCACCAGCCCATTCTGCGGACTCTGTGCAAGACCTCTGTTCCAAAATGATTCACGTCCAAGCTACTTTTGCATGCCTCAGTCATAAACATCTCTTCCAATCTTTGCCATACAAATTCTGCCAAAGAAGGTGGAGAAGCTACACTACAAAAGCATGCTTCACTGTTGGAGCACGTCCTGCATTTAAAGCAGTGACGAAAAAAGTACATGGTACGTAAGAAAAGGCTGTAAGACACTGAGGAAAAGGGAACAAGTTTGCTTTCTTCTGACTTTTAAGAGTCAAACTTTTACCATTTTTGTCAGAAGATGTCTTTTTGTCAAAACTTGTCAAGTTGTTTGCAAGAAAAGATTTTATCAATTAATTTCCTTGCTTGGAAAATAAAGACAATTTGTTGAAAGTGTCTTCAGTGTTTTTAAACAAAATCTGGTTCTAAATGTACTCATATTTAATTATTTTTCTTTAAAGTTTAGAAAGCCCTGGATCAAAATTAGGTATTTTGAAATTATTAACAAATTAATTTGAGTGATCGAATTCAATGTACTTTTTTTCCAAGTCTGGAAAATCTAAGATCAATGTGTTAGTTTTTCTTCACATAAAAATTGCTCACTGAAATCAAGAAAAATCTGGGGGGACAACTGTTGCATTTACTAGTTTGGCTATTAAAACTGACTTATCAGATCTTCAGCTTATATACAGTGCAGATATGTCATGCTTTCTGGAAAACCCATCATAAGGTTTTGTAAGTGTAATGTCAGGGGAAGTTCAGAGTGGACATTAGGAAAAGGTTCTTCACTGAGACAATGGTTGGTCAGCAGCAGGATCCCCAGGGAAGTGGTCACAGCACCAAGACCGTCAGAGTTCAAGGTCAATGTTTTTAGTGATATGGTTCAGGTTTTAGTTCTAGGTAATCCTGTGAGGAGCATGGAGTTGAACTCCAAGACCCTTATGGGTTCCTTCCAACTGGAGAACTGGAGATACTCTATGATTCTCAAAAGCCTTAGGAAGTCTGTGCCTACCTCAGGATCTGACTCCTAGAGCCTACAACCTGGGATCTAGCAAGTTAGCCAAGACAGAGCAAGTTAGTTGTGACAAAATAATACATTTCTACTTAGCAAACACAGTTTTAGAGTTTTATATGCCTTGTTATTTGATTGTATGATTCCCCTTTATTTCAACTTCTACTTTGCTGTAATATCTGGGGAACGAGAGGCTGGAGAGCAGCACCATGGAAAGGGACCTGGGGGTCCTGGTCGAAGGCAAACTAAATATGAGTCAGCAGTGCCCTGGCAGCCAGGAGGGCCAACCGTGTCCTTGGGGGGCATCACACAAAGCATCACCAGCCGGTAAAGGGAGGGGATTGTCCCACTCTGCTCTGCACTGGGGCAGCCTCACTTTGAATAGTGTGTGCAATTTTGGGCACCACAATGTAAGAAAGATATTAAGCTATTGGACAATGTCCAAAGGAGGGAAAAGAAGACGGTCAGGGGCCTTGAGGGGTATCTGTATGAGGAGCAGTTGATGTCATTTGGTCTGTTCAGCCTGGAGAAGAGGAGACTGACATTAGTCTACAACTTCCTCATAATGGGAAGAGCAGGGGCAGAGAGGAGAGGCATCTCTTCTCTGTGGGGACCAGTGACAGAATCCAAGGGAACAGCCTGAAGTTGTGTCAGGGGAGGTGTAGGTTGGATATTAGAAAAAGGTTCTTCACTCAGAGGGTGGGTAGGTGCTGGAACAGGCTCGCCAGGGAAGTGGTCACATCACCAAGCCTGCTGGAGCTCAGGAAGTGTTTAGACAGTAGTCTCAGGCACATGGTGTGACTCTTGGTGATGGTTCTGTGCTGGTCTAATAGTTGGACTCGATGCTTGTGGGTGCCTCCAACTCAGCATATTTTGTGATTCTGTGATCTCTGCTGTCACATCTCAGCTATCAAAATATGAAGACCTGCAGTTTCTTAATGGTGTGCTGTGGGATCTTTATTACTATGATTTTCCCTTTAATTTCAGTCTTTTCAAAAAATGGCTGAGGTGATAGCTAAAACTCTTCATAAAAGCATGCCACTCAAATGAGTTGTTCTTTATTTCCATTTCCCACCTTTACAGAAGTCACATCTTATATAGTTAAGGATTGGCAAGCTGAACGCAGGAAGTGTCAGGAAACATGTCAAAGTATTCCGGAGCGTCATGTGTATGTCTCGGTTTCATATCCATATGCAGGAACACATGTATGTATGCACAGGAGAGAAGTAGATGAGCTTTGATTGTTCAAACTACTTGGGCTCAAGTCCTCAGAGTCTCCAGTGGGTCTAAAGCTACATGGTCTGAGGGGCCAAAGATGGAGGCTTAGCCTATCTTCCCTGTGACAGATCTTCCCTGTGAGCACCAGTTGGCTCTTGACAGATGACAGCCATGGTCAGAGCCATTACTGGAGAGCTGAGTCCTTCCATGAGCTACAACCAAATCATACCTGTAGCCTTGAGAGCTCTGTTTACAACTATGGATGGGCTAGTCTATGGAAAGTAAGATCTCGCTTGGAGAGTAAATCCTGGAAACACTGCTCTTGGGGCTACGAGTAACTGATCTGAAATGAAGATTATTTCCATTTCATAAGAAACCTCACAGATTATTTATTTCTGGTATGTGAAAATTTAAATGTTGGCTGCCCAAAGTCTCGGATCTGCAGGAAACACTCAAAAAAGATGAGGCCTGTTACAGCCGAACTTTTTAGATCAACTAAATCAGTCTGTCTGATAACTCCCTGTTCTCACCATCTTGAGCACAGAAGTGTCTTTTAGATGGATGAGCTGAACTCCACCAAGGAGCAGCAGACTCTGAGACTTTATATATTCTCTAAGAGCCTTGGATAAGAAAATTCAGACAGAAATAGGTAAGGTGACAGAAGACAGAAAAAGATGGAGACTATAACTGGTAAAATGTTTGTAAAATCCTGCAGTCATACAAGCTTGGCAGTTTCAGCTAATCTGAATTTTCTAACTTCCCCAATAGCACCTATAATAACTTACTGAAGCTCCTACGCAAGGTAAAGCCATGTGGGTGGGCTCTAGACACACAACAGGTGATGCAGATTGCTTCACTCCAAAAAAGCTGAATGCTCTTGAGAGCAGTCAGGGTAATCTTACCCCAAAACTTGTACAGAATTTAGGACTCAAGTGGCCTTTTTGAGTAGGACTTCATCAAAAGTCTGGAGCTAAGGTGCTGGGTTTGGAGCACCCTTTCAGCTTGCACGGAGGTCTCAAGAGAGCAATGAACATGGCTCTGCAGGCCATCCCAGTGCTGAATGAAGATCCCAACCAGCCTGTTTTCCAGATCAGCTCTTGTTCTCTGTCTTTTCTTACTAGCCATGCTCTGTTCTTGGTGTTTGTGACAAGCGTGGCTATATGATCCTTACAAACAATCCTGATCCATTCCTACTCAGCTTACAAAAACAGTTGCATTTCCATTGCAGGTTGAAACATCTCTTCTTTAGGATGTAATTGTTGGTCATGTCTGCACTTTACTATTTATGTTTACAATTGGTTGCTAGGAGCTGAGTTATTGCTTTCGCCAAAGATACTGTCTTTCACTGCTTATTTAGCCTTCCCTGGAAATTTCAGAGGAGATGAGCTGTCACAGAGAAGTACAAGGCCGAATGGCAGATCGTTTTCTTTAATTTCAAACAACCAGATAATACAGAAATGTGATTATGTAAGGTCCTCATTTCAGGTCTAAATCAGACTACGTATTTATATCCCAACCGGCAGTCTGGATCCACAAGTTTCATTGGTACTTCCATACAATTCTTTGAGAGTCTACAGATGTTACATATACAGGATACACTAATAATATTAAACTTATTAATATTAATAAATTAGAGCTTTGAATTGCAATTTATTTATCTACTACTTGATTTTTTCTTCTAATTGTATTGCAATGCGTTGAGATGATGAAGAAGATTGTCAACACATCATTTGTCCTTTGAGGAAGCACTATGTAACCAGTTGTCCTAAAACAATTAGTTTTAGGGCTATTCTAAATATGTCATCTTCTCTAACCCTTCAATTTTCCACTGCTTCCTACCAATAACTGTGCTGCCAAGCAGCTGAAAGCACTGAAGAACTTCACAGATGTCTTTTTGTTCTCCCGAAGAAAAGCTTGCACAGTGTAGTACTGAATGATGATTCTAGGTTTCTTGGCAGGGAAATATTACACAACATATATTATCCCATATACACAGAGAATGATGTCTGCAGCAATGAGACACATCTGACAAAAGAGTCAGATTTTATCCCTCTTTGAATAAAACTGCACCCAAAACTCTGGATGAATGTCCAGAATCCTGGCTCATGTTTGACTTTTCTAAGAAAGCAAAACAATGCAATGCCACCATGTTAAATCTGCAATTAAGGAAAGCATAGCTGTATTCTTAAGTGACTTCTTTGGAAATAAAAACATTACTGTTCAATTATTGCCTCTGCAAAAAATTTGATTTTGAATCATTTCTAACTGGACTGTTCCCTGATTCAGTTAAGGTAAATGGTAGGCCTAGACCTACCTGGACAACAGATAGGAAGAGATTACAGTTTGAGGGGGACATATTTACTAAACAGATGTTTGTCTGAACACATCAGCAGCCCTGAAGCTGGAATGAAAGAAGGCTTTGATTTTTGTGGGACTCAGTTTTGACAAGTGCCTTTGTACATAGCTGGAAATGTCCCTGAGGTCACAGCATCAGCAAGTTTTTACAAAAACCATTTATCATTAAAAATTAAGGCAAATTTCAGTCTAGTCTTGATTCTGAAGAATCCATCCCTTCAACATTTTGATGTCTTCAACTACAGAATGCCTTGGAAAAACAACCCCAAGTACGTTTAGAAATTGTTGTGCAGGTTCTAGGACAAGCCAAAATCTTACTTTGCCCATCTGAGAGAAGCAGTCATCCAGAAAGCAGAAAACTTTGCTTCCCAAATTTACCTGAAGTATTTTGGTTCCACATTCTATGTAAAGATACAAGTTGGTATAGGGATCAGTAAGGGAAAGCTGTTCTCAGGAACTCCAGTTTAACACTGTAGAGAAAAAGCTATACTGACTTTCAGACCTACCTGATACCAGTATTGATATTTTTGATTCTCAAATTGACCTGACAATAGAAAAAAGTGAGGACTCAATATCATGCACAGTCCCATACTACTGTTATAATTCTGAAATCAAGACAGGCTAAAAGGAACGCTTTTATAAAACTGCCACTATAAACTAATTTATTTACCTCTATCAAGCCAAAATGTATTTTTAAAAGCCACAGCATCCTCTTAAAAATGCGCCTCATCAGAGCCATTAGTTCAGGGTTTCTAATATTAAACGCTCAAGACCCAAGTTCAAAGAAGGGTGTAGGAATCTCTAAGGCAGGATCAACATAATACTTCACGGTCAGGAGGAAGATGCTCACAACTACTCACCAGGCCCAATGCATAAGCAGGATCAAAAGGGACACAACCTACTCACATGATATTCTAAGTCTGGAAACCTCCTCTTACAAAAGGTATATAAAACACAGTCTTTTAAAAGAACTGAACAAGATTCACTCTTTTAAAACTACACCTTGAGGTGGCGGCCTTGGTTCGACTTTGATGTAATTGTCTGGTCATTAAACATTCACCCAGGGACCATGTTCATCCCTGATGATTCAAACTTGTGGTTTGTATCTTCCAGGACACTGCTGCTATCAGTAATCCCCAGGATGGCTGAAGGAATGGAGACCATCCCCATTCCCATTCCCACTGAGCAAGAATGAGGCAGACTGCACTTGAAAGGTAACAGACATCAATGAGTCTGTGACTGAGGGGTGTGAGCAGTCCTTTGACTGTGGGAAATCTTGGATTACAAAGGTGAAATATTTGTTTGCACCATGTTAATCTATGGAAGACCTAAAAGCTTGATTTTTCTTGATGAGTACCCTACCACGAGGTTACTGAGCAAAACCCAGATATTTTTGCATCTACTTAGGTGATCTATAAACATGTTGGAGCAGCCAAAGATTCTCATCCCTTCTTTAGTTCAAGGGTAGCAGAAGATATCCAGCACTGCTAATGCTACTTTAGTGACATACCTAAATACGGACTGAAGTGACTATCAGTAGCCAGGCTAGTTCTGAGTATAAATTCAAGCACAAGGCTTACTCAGTTAAGAGGTTTGCCCTATGTCAGCAATAATGAGAATGAAAAAAGCATGAGATGGAAATATTCTAGAAAGCAAGCCTGTCTAGATGGCACTCCTGTCAAGGTAGATCAGCACTGTGTGCTATTAATCTCAACAACCACAGTCATTCACAGCTTTGTGATTTCAAGGCTAATTAGACCAATTCACTGTTTTGAGTCTGCTTAAATATATTAGTGGGGTTCGAGCTGCTGCAGCTTGCCAGCTCTTTCTGCTCAAAGCGTCTCAGGCTCTCTCTGGTATATGCAAATTTCCACTGAACGTATGGCCATAAATTATAGCAGGATTATTCAGTCATCTGAGAGTATACCCAGCTGAGATGAGGTCAACAATCTTGAAGGCAGACCAAACTCTCACACTTTAAGAGGGAAAATGACACAACTGAAAACTCTGCACAAAGCAGCATTACGGTTTCATTTTGAGTCGTGGCATTTGATTGCAAGTTTTATCTCTATATATTGAAAATACAGTTAATTTTCTAAAAGTTAACTATTGATGAGGTCCTGTGAAATACTGTATTATGAACTGCTTGAGACATCTTATTAATGCTTTGAGGCAAATTTATTCTGTATTTGGACTGTACTGCCATAACTGATTTCTATTTCTTAACTTGTTAGGCAATCAGGGGGAGAAGCTCATCTCCAGTGTCATCAAAGAAGATTATGTTTGAGAGCTTTGTTTAGTTAATTATCAGCACAGCTTTGCATTCTTTTCCTCGTAACATGGTTTTACCTAAAGGGCTGGTGTTTATTTCCTAACGAGCTAATACTCGACTATGATGGCAGGCTGAAGAACACCCTGCAACAGCAAGTATGATTTCCCAAGGAGAAGCACTGACTGACAAATCCAGAGCTTCTGCACCATGTGCCGGCGCTGTGGTGAGAGAGCTGTTCAGCCCCTCTGCCTTGGCTCGGACTGCAAACGCCCTCACGCAATTTTACAGTGTACCACAGTCCCCCTGTCATGGTACTACGAGAGGTAAATTGGTCGATTGCCATCGCTCCTTGTAAAGACTACAAGTGCTGCTTATCACAGCCTACTCCTAAATGCTCAGATCTGCATTATGCCAGCATGACATATATTATTTATTAGCTAATACATTGTTGTTCTGAGTCTCTTGCTGGTGCTAGCATTGGTGCTACTGACTACTCTTTATAGTTATCTAGAGAAGGAATAGGGATGTATAGAAGCCAGATACCTAAGTCACATTATGGCTAAATATAGATTTCCTGCATTAAAAACAAATAAATTAAAAACACCACTAATTTTAGTGGCCTAAGACCTTTTTGTTACTGTTGCCATATCATTCATGTGATCACCATATTCCATGAAGAAGTGCATTCAAAATAATATTCTGATTATGCAGTTAACATCAGTGTACTTTCATGCTGGTGAACAAAAGTAGTCTAAAAAAAAAATCATCCTTAGTTTACTCCAGCCCTCCAGCCTTGGAAGACAGCAGTGTATTGCACAGTAAACAAGTGAAATTTCAGGAGTATGCTGATGTGCAACTTGCACTAAAATTTCTGCATGTGCTATAACAAGCACTGGAAAGGACAAAAAGAATAGCTCTTGCAGTGCTTCCACTTTTATGAAGAATACAGGTGGTTTTAAGCTTAATAGATTTTAAATATCTTGACTGACATATTCTAAGGCTTTTGCAGTATTTAGTGGTCTGGGAAGCTATACTGGAACTGACTTTGTGCCTATAGCTAACCAAAACAAGAACTGTCCAAGTCCTGGTCAATAAAAAATGGAGTTGTTAAGCTTTTCTGTTCATTTTTTATATTTAATCATATATATGCATTTTACTTAGATTGAATTCGAGCATGATTAAGCAATGTATCTATTACAGCATGCAATATGTTACCTCTATTTGCATAATAGTGAAGAAAAAATTCAAAATAATGAAATTCTTTCCCTATCCTTTCCATACAACCCAAGAATTATAGATAAGCAAACACAGTAAGCTATGCGAGTGCACAAAAATCGACATTTACAATACGATAAAATCTACTCTATAATGTCCCAAGCAACTTATTTTCACAGCATCCCATAGAACACTGTTGCACATCTTAAAAGTTCTTCACAATTAAAAACTGGAAAGTTTATTTTGGTTTACAGTTCATATTCTTGTTACAAAGTAGACGCTCATTTCTACCTGCTAAATGTGAGTTACGAGAACATGTCCCCAAGATTTATTATAAAATCGAAGAAATCAAATACCCAGTGCCACTACCTCAGCAATAACTACAAAAAAAAGATGCCAGATACCGGTAAGAAATCAAAAATATTTTCTCTTAGGGTGCTCATATCCTGGTAAGAGTAGAAACAGCACAACCGAACAAAGTAAAAGACAAACTGTTTTTTATCATGCATCCATGTTTATTTAGACACCTACTAGGTAAAAAGCCCTTATTCCTAAAAATGAAAAAATTTCCTATAGCAATACTAGAGAAACACAGAAAGTCTTTTCAATTTCAGTTTCAGAGGCAATCGTTACTTAACTCCAAGAGCTGCGAGCATTGGTGGATCGGAAAGCATTATGCAATAACGTGATGAGTTAATAGAAACAACGTCTGAAAACATCAAAAAATTCATATTTAGAATGCATGTGTGTCTACTCTGATGAAGCTGAAGTGAAGTGGCTATCAACTTTAAGTGCTACTCTTTCTGTCTCCCAGCTTTGCCTGTTGGGAGCAGCAGGTCCATACTCAGGTAGAGCAGACACCTTGAGGGGGTCTGCAGTGGAATCCCACATCATACTGACATACTCCCAGTCACTGACCCCTTCACCAGGTATCTCAGCTGATGTTCCTCTAAGCCATGCAGAGTTGAGGACAGAACCTCCCCAAAGTGCTGTTTATATAAGAAAAACAGACGGAGTAAAACACTGACTGAAATGTCCTCCAGCAGGTAGCTTTAATGGAAAATAGTAGCATCATGGAAAATATTTTACCTGCGCATGTAGTTACAAGAAGCTCAAGGAATTCATGTAAGATCAAGATTTTCTTCTAAAAGTGACAGTAGCAAACTGTTTGGCAAAATCCCAAATGCTGGCAAGAAAGCTATTGCAAATCTTGACCCCTCACCTTGCTTTGAACAGCAAGCCAGAATTTGCCAATTAAATTTCAGTTAGGGGAAAAAAAAAAAAAAAAAGGCTGAGCATGAAAAAATATATGTGATATGGCATCCTTACGGGAATGGGACATTTCAAAATGCTGAAGCCAATGAAAAAGCTCAGGCTGAAGCGTGCTGCTCCAAACAGCACTTCTCCCTCATCTCGAGCTGAAGATGTTTTACCATCTGTGTATGTCTGAATGAGGCCAACCTGCTGAGCCCCAGTGACAGCGTCCAGCTGAGAAAGAAGGAAGCAAGAACAATTCAAATGCTGTGGTCAGAGCTGTCTGCAGAAGCATCACTTGTAAAAGACTTAAAAATATAACAAGCAAGCTGCAAGTTCCACTAAGACTCAGTGAAGAGACAGTTTATCAGATGTTGTTTGAACGGAGAAGACAGAGGCATTAAGAACCAGAAACAAACTTTTTTTCTGTACTGCACCTCATCTCTCTGGGAAAGATTTCCAGAGCTATGCTAGCACATCTCATGGATTGAAAAGCAAACAAATCTCACAAGGGGCATGTACTCACTGACCCTGCTGCCCTGAAAGTTTCTGCTAAAACTGTCGTGAGGAGGATTGCACCCCAGGCTTGGTAGGATGTTTAGTTTCGCATTCCTTGCCCAGCTTCCAAGGCTTGGTGCTATCTCTCCACTAACTTGGATAGATTTGCCACTTGAGCAGACTTGAAGTCTGATCATCTTTAAAGCAAAACATCACCAGACAGGCTTTTCCCCCTTCCAAGCCTGCCCAGTCTCAGTGCTATTCTTCCTCTTCTAAACCAATCCTGGCAGCTCTTCAGAGCTACAGGATGGGGTCACTTAAATCCTTTGCTTAGGTGTCCTTTTTATAGCAAGGTCTTGATGACTGTTTATTTGCTAGGGAATGTTGTCTCCACCTGATGCTATGGATGTTTCCCTTTTTACACAAACACTGAAAAAGTGACAATTTTGGCAGTGATGCTAGAGATGGTCTTACATGCAATGAATTAAAATGTTCAAGAAACTGCAAATATACTTCTTACTTGTATCTTAATCATTATGTAACAAGAATTGAATGAAGTCCAAACCCTACTATAAATATGGACAGTACATACATAGGGTATAAACAAAGGTCCACCCTCGCCCAGGCAGTGAAATTCTGATAGAAGAAACACACAGAACGGTTTGTAGAAACCACGCAGCCAGTGAACATGCCTGTTCATAAAGACATTTAGGTTTTTAAATCCAGGGGACTGTCAGCATGCTTACATACCGACAGAAAGCATGTATGACAGTATATCTCAGACTGCCACAATGCTATTTTCTTTAATAGAGGTAATTTTTCAGTCCCTGGGTAGATGGGGTAATTCCAACGACAGCAACGGAGAACGCTGAGGTTTTGTATCATCAGGTTTCCACAAGCGCTATTAGAGCATCGGAAACAAATGATGAGCCTTTCTCTGTAGAGCTCACCCACGGCAGGAGGTAGAATACTACGAAATGTCATTCCCCCCACTCCCTTTCGCAGCTCTGAAGGAACAAAAATACAAGCCTCGGTTTCCAGAGCGCTCCAGAGTGAGGGTTGCATTATCGTCCCTCAGAGCGATCCGGGCAGCCGGGGAGGACACGCCGTGTCCGTCCCGCCCCGCCGAGCGCGCCCCCTCCCCGGGGGGCTCCCCGCCGCGCCCGGGGCTCCCCGGGGCTCCCCGCGCTCCCGGCCGGCAGCTCTCGCCGCCCTCCACAGCCCCAGCAGCGCGGGAGGCGTGGATAACTCGGGCTCTAAAATAAATACAAATAAACCAAAAGGCAGCCCTCGGCGGAGGAGGGATGCCCTCCCGCTTACCTTGCTCGGCGGGCGCCCGGGGCGCCGCCGGGGGCTGCAGGAGGGATTCCCCGGCGCTGGCAGGGGCTGCTCGGGCTTCCCCGGGCACTGCGCGGCCGCCAAAGCCACGGCGAGAGATTTGTTTTGGTCGCTCCTTCCCGGGGAGGGTTTTCCTTTACATTCCCAGCTCCACATCACCGCCCCCCCCGGCACGGAGAGGGCTGGGGGTGGAAAAAGCACGGCACAGGCATCTCCCTCCTACCCCCGGAGATGAAAAGCCGGCGGAGCAGCCGCGCGGGCAGCGGCTNGCCACGCACAGACACTGTACCAGAGCCACAGGCACGGCACGAACACAAACACACGCACACTGGTGCACATGCATGTGCACACTGAACGCCCACCCTAGACAGGGGATTCCCCTCTCAGACAAGGGGGCAATCACGTTAACATTCCTATGTGTGGGATGCACACACCCCTCAGACCTTCCCACCCGCCTCCCTCCCAGGCAGGGAATGTGCATGCATGGATACCCACACATGCACACACACACACAGCTCCATATACTTCCCCTCACACACAAATACAGACACTCCACCTTCTCCTGCTCAGTGGTACACTTATAGCACCCCTCCACCCTATTCCTTTCCCCTTCCCAGACTGGGCAGGGCACAGGCACACAATGCAGAGCAGAGGGCAGTTTCCCGAGTTTGGCTGACCACCCGACAGCCCAGGCCCGGCCTCGCCATTCGTGTGTGGAGGGCCATAGCAGAGGTGCAGTGCCTGGGGAGTCAGGACCTTTGGTAGGGTGTGGACTCGTGCACTGCTGTCATCAAGTCTTGACAGAGTAGCAGGCTGCGATCAAGACTTCATCTACTCCTGCTGCCTCCTATAGGGTTTAATAGTCGTTCTTTATTGCTTTTTAATGGGAAGTCCTTGATCATTCTTTATATGGGAGGAAGTTTCTCTTCCTCATTCCGTGATGCCCCTCTATATTTCAGCTATTGGATTAGAAAACTATTTTCCTTTTCACGCTCTCTCTGTTTCTCAGGTTTCATAACAGTTCCGCTACAGCTTTGTCCTCTTCATTGTGTTGCTCAGGCTTCATCTCATCCTATGATTGAGATTCTGCCTTCACTGTTGCACATTTCGCTGCTGGGATGAAGGCTTTCCAATAAAATGGTTTTGGCTTCTTTGTTTGTTTATTTGTTCATTTGTTTTAAATACAAAGACCTCCTAATTCTTTTGAAAGCCATCCAAGCAAGAGATTGGGCAGTATTTGACACCATGATTTCAATGACAACCCATTAAAAATTAGGTTAAACTGTGCTCATTTACTGTGTTAATTTTCACCTTTTTTATGTGGGCTTACCTTGGCTTAGGAACATAGAGATGTAGGATTTTTGAAAAAATTCTCCCAGCCTACCTTCAGAACTTTTCTGAATGGCTACCACAATAATGGAAATACTAAGCACTGCTGAATGGCATGTTAGTTTTCTACAGAAAGCTTCAGCACAATGTATATTGCCTGAAATCTGGACATCTGTGGCATAGATGTCCGGGCCTATGCTGCTCAGCCTAGCCTACTCTTATGGTCAAACAGGGAAATTCTTTTCCATATCTTATATGTGATAAACGAAGCTCCATAGCAACCCATTCCTCTCCTCAGCTACTCCCCAACTGAAATGTAGGCATCTATGTATTTTATACATTACACCCCTTGTGTGTACATATGTCTATGTGCCTCATCACTAATTTTTGAATGAACTGATCAGTTTAAGCTGAATGTGAGAGGTGGGCAAAACTCTCAAAGACAAGTTCCAACAAGATTAAGAAAAAGTAGGCAGTTGAATGAAGAGGCTCGCTACGTATCCCTTTGTGCCCAGAGCATGGCAAAGGTGGCATTTGGAGTTCATCTGTTGTTGCATACCTCAAAATCTGCATGTGTATGTCACACCAGTGAGAAAAGTTCCACTGGAGTTTGTGTCTTCTTTAGCCATTGCAGCCAGTAAAGCCCATGAGACTGTGGGAAATCGGAGTTTATTCCTTCAGATTCTCATTAAATAATAGATTCTGAGGAGCCTGCATTCTCATCTACTGCTTTTCATCATGCAGTGAGTGGTTTTGATGCAGACTGTGTTTTCTTGAGATTTTAATATTTGATTTTTCAGTACTTTTTATAAAGGGAGACTGTCTTATCTCCCTCTCATGCACACACACCCAGACACTAATAGGACTTGCTTATTGGGAAAACTGACAAAAAGAGCAGTTGATAGGGGAGTTCCCACAGTTTTTCAGCTACACCAGTGTGCATGCTGTGTAGTCACTGCTCCAGAATAAACAATTGTTCTGCTTTCAAAAAGAAGAATTATTCTGGAATAAAAAAAATCTTTACTGTGCTAGTAAGCCCACAGTAAAAGTAACTTTATTCTGGGAAATTATTTTTGCACATACAGATACATTGTCATACCTAGATAACATTTGCATCACTAGATCTATGTTCCTCAATTTTCCTTCATAAACAAATGCTAACTATTTTTTACTTGCTCCTTTTCTAGATTTAGGGCTTTTATGTTCATGAACATCCATCTTCTGCTCTTACACTACCTTGTTTAGAAATTGAAGAAAAGCCCTTGCGGTTTCTATATTTACCAGAAACAAAATGCAAAATGTATGGCTGTGCTGATGACCAGTGTCCTGCAGACTGTGTGGGAAAGATTTCCTTCAGAGGAGTTTTGTTTCAGTTGATCAGATAAGGGGAAGAAAGAAATAGCTTGAATGAAAGAGAAATCTCCTACCAAGGTTTCTGCTGCAGGATTTTTCTCCCTCATTACAGCAGTGTTCTTCAGAACACCTTTCATCCATCAAAGCCATCCTTGTAAACATGCTTTACCTCTTCCTTTTCACTTAAAGGCTGATTTGCATAGACAAGCCCATTAGGTCTCTGTGAAGCAGGTCTCCCAAACACCTCCCTGGAGTGAGAGGAGAAGGTGGATAGATGAAAGCATGGATGGAGGAAAATGGCAGACATTTGGGAAGGTATAGTCAAATCCTTATATGAGCAGGAGAATAATTCAAAATCACAGTATAATTGTTATAAGAAATAATTGTCTTCTCCATTGCTGACCATTTTGACCACACCAGCAAACTCGTGTGACCCACACATTTGCTTCCTTTTGAAGAAAGAAAACTGGGTTTGTGGGCTTGCCCTGAAGGCACTACCAGGGCTGATGGCCCTGCCCAGCCTCACCTGGAGACTCCCCTAACCCCTGCCGATGACCCAGGAGCCTATTTCAGGTCAACCCAGGGCTTTCAGTCCCTGCTTCAGCAACACTAGAGACATTCTAGTGTGAAGAAGGGAATGATTCTCTTACAGAAAGGTTTAATGGCTATTCTTCACTTGTAGGAGCAGATATTACAATAAGCACCAGCAGGAGGACTGCTGTAATCAGCATCAAAACTGGCGTGTCTAAATAAATAGTTGATCATTTTCCTCAGTGTAATCATCTTAGTTATTGCAATGCCAAAATGTAACATCAGATATTTTTGAAGTGCATCCTAATTTCCAAGCAACAGGTTCTAACAAATGGCAAAAAGAAGAAGGTTCAGTTCCAGGAGAAGAGTGAACCCCATCCAGTGCCCTTTCTATCACCCAAGACCTGCAAATAAAAACAAGTCAAACAAAAGCAGCTTCATGGTCGAGTCTAATAATCTCTTAAAATAGATCACAATGGAAATAGCATCTGGCAATAGCACAGCCCACCACAATTTCAGACCAAGTCTGGTCTGGATTAAGGACTTATGGGTTATTAGAATAGGTTTCCATGCTTCCTAATGTGTGATTTGGGGTCTGTTTTGCTTTGTTTTCAGGTTTCAGTTTCCTCTTACTATATTTCTACAACTCAGAATAATGTGTTTTCTATTCTTGATGTCACAGATCAGGCTCCAACCTCCCTTTTCCATATCTTGGGCTCTGGAGGGGCTCCTCGAAGTTTTTTCAGTTCTTCCACAGGATGCAATGGGGCTGCAGTCTCACTATTGTTTAAAGGCTGTCTTGTGGATACATCTAGGAATAATACGCTGCTGTGTGAAGAGATAATAGTGTCAGCTTTTCCCTCTCTAGTGCATTAAGTGAAAACTTACAGAGCTGGGTATCACAAAACCAGCAACAGAGCTGAGCAAGAGCATAGTCAGGAGGGACAGATCATGAGCGATATTCCATTGTCAAGTTAGCCACAACTTGGATGGGGTTTGAGGGCTGGTTTTTTGCCTGTCTATAAAAATTGTTTCATTGTTCCTTTCTTCTCTGGGTGGAATTTTTTTTTTTTTTTCTTTTTTATTCTGGACTAACCTGCACAAAAAAATGGTAATTGGCATCAGAGCTAAAATCACTTGGTAGACACGACATAACACAAGCAGATATCAAACTTGAACTAAATGAAGGCATATCATTATGATTACAGTTGAATTGCTAGAGTTACAGTTAGACTTGTACAGACTGACTTATTTCAAATTTGTGGGGTTTATGTGAAGCAAACAGAATGCCTGCTGAGTGGGTCCTGGAGCTCCAGCCTGTAACGTTTGGATACAGAGTTCTCCTTTGTGCAACATAAAATAGTGATGATTTCTACAAACTCGAAAGTCTTTTCTTAACCTTCTGTAGTAGGTTATTGTCGTTTGCATTTTGATCTTCTTAAAAAGCATATTTTGTAATGTAATCTTTGTATTTTACAATTTTTTAGCATGAAATGAATGCTAATCCTATCTGACAATTAAAATATTATCTGGTGTTATTCACAGACCTTTACACTGACATGTCTTATTTTGGCCCCATGACAAGTCACTACCTGATAAATGATTAAGCTTTGCTCGTGTGTCTCAGGGATGGTCTGTCCCATGTTTAAACTTAATCTGCTATCTTTTTCTAGAAATTGCAGTAGCTTGATTCAAGTTTATGACAATGGAACAGTCGATAAAACCCAATCCTGTCACTCCAAAGACCTGGTATTTCCTGATGATATTATATACGTGGAGCCATGAAGTGCTTATAGCCAAAGGTATATTTATCATGATGCTTGTCTAGGTGATGCAGTATTGCCTCCTAACTTCGAACTCCAAAAGCTCTGCAATGAAAAAAAGTGTTTCCCTAAATACCATCTCCGAGGAGATGGCTTTCATGTCTTCCACAGTCCCTCGCTGCTGCAATGCACAGCTTCTTTCCGATCCCTGTGGAGACAGAGCCACACAAGTGTGGCTCTCCATTCTCAGAAGGGCTGTTATGGAACGCATCCTTTCCAAAGTACTTTGAAGATCTGCAGTACCTGCCTGAGGTTTATGTAGCAGACAGTAAATTGTCTACCTTTCCCTAGTCTGGTGAAATGGGAGTCAGAATTTTCAGGTGTTTTGTTTTGGATTATTTCTGCTCTATGTAAAAAATGATTTAATAATGAATTAATTAAAAGTAGTCTGTCACAACAGTTTAGGCATAAGCAGGAGGCATTGTCTGCACAGGTCAAAACTGAAGGAAAACAGCAAGGGATGTTCAGCTGCTGCTCAGAATTGCCAGCTAAATGCCTCTCTTTATTAGTAAGGGAGAATGCAACATCTAGGAGCAGAGAATTCTGCAATGGGAAGATGCCAATTGCAGAGGAGCATCAGATTATGTTAAGTATGAAGCTTCTAGTTATAAGAGCAATCCCTTGCCCCTCCCCCGCAGCTAAGTAAAAGAGGATAGAGGTTGTGAGTGGAGAGATAGGGCAGGGCATGTGCATATCTTGTACTTTAACAGGATCTTGGGAGAGCTACAGGGAGATTAATTTTCCTGGAATGCAGTTTGGGGCTTTCCCTGAGCAAGGCAGTTCTGCAGGTACTGGACACTGAGCTGTGCTCAGGCAGCCTAGTGCTGCTCTGACATTGGGATGGGAACTGGGGTGTAAACTTCCCAGAGATTAGACAGAAGATGTTGTCAACATATCTGATAAACCTGTGCTGCAGTTAAATATGATAAATTACATGTGGATAATTTGTTTAAAACTTACTGTTTTTGCAAGTGAAGTGTTAGGCCTTGGAGCTCTCATTCACATCATTATTTTTTGTTTTCAACTTTTCCCCCATGTATTAAATCTCAGGACTGGAATGCAGAAAACCTGCAGACATTTCCTCTTTTAATGAAATATCTTGATATCACAGGCAAACCCTGACCAAGTAATAAGCCCATGTTTCTCCAGCTGTGAATAACACATTGCATATAACTATATTCTGCTTCTGGCTTGTAGCACAAAACAACCAGCAAGTTAAAAAACTCCACAAATTACTTTCAGCTATTTTTCAGGCATTAGGGGAGATTTGGGTATTTTTTATTTGGTTTTGGGTTTTTTTTTTGTTTGTTTGTTTTTTTTTGGTTTTTTTTTGTTTTTTTTTTCTTATGGGATCGTAGATGAATCTAGATAGAGTCATAAGTTAACTTAATTGCTTTTTTCTTCAGCATTGCCTCCCCACACACCCCACCCCCCCAGGAGTTTCCTACAGTCTTTTTATCCTTTCTAATGTCTGGATGAGAGTACTGCTGTGATGTGCAAATGGGGCACTGAACCCAAGTGGAACCTCCTTGAAGACAAACAATAATGAAGTTGTTGCCTGGTAATGGTTTCAATTTGTAAACTCCTTTTGCGGAAGAATCATATTTTTTCTTAAAGCTATGTGAAAAACAGAGTTTCCTGCTCATGAGAACTCTTGCTTTTTACAACCAGAGTGGCAGAAGCTCAGCTAACAAAACGCAGCTTCCTGGATGAACTGCACATTAATTCAGTGGTGGAAGGCAAGCCCTGCCTGTGGCACACTTGCACAGTGAGCACATGTATGTTTCTTCAGGCTTCAAACCTAAGGTCCATGAGCTTGAAAACTTGGAGAGTGGGTGCTTTTGCTGGCTTCCATCTCACTGCTGCAAAACTGGAGGAAAGTCCTGTTTGAGTGGGTGGTTCCCAAGTTTCCAGTGTCCTGCCTCAGAGACATCTGAATGCAGACCAGTGTGTGGGGGTCAACAGTAGCATGAGAGACTCCAGAGAAACACAGAGCAGGTTGCTTGTGGCATGGCAAACTAGGGTCCTGAGCAGGTTTGATGATCTTTGATGAAGTGATCCTTGAAGAGCAACAAGGTTCCTGGTTCCAAGGCAGCCTGTCAGGGAGTAGATTTGAATCTCAGCTCTGGGATGATAGAAGTTGAACAAGCCATTTAAATAAACATCTTGATACTAACATAGTGACTTTGCTGCAACATTTGAAGCAGCTCTATGTTCGTAACTAGCTTCAGAAATAATAACCAGTAAGAGACCCACTTTTTGAATTTCCCAAGTCATGCACAGTTCCTTATTTCATAGGTATGTGTCAAGTTCTCAGGTTTCCCCTAAGTATATCAAAACTCAATTGGCATGTTACATGCCATAATCTCTTCTGAAATATTTCATGAGACATTTTTTATACCTACTGCAGCTGTTTTTCAATCTCTGCTAGCACAGGATAAATGGAGTGGCATGATGATTAAGAAACCCACTTTGGAGGTGGAAATTTACATAATCACATTTTCCTAACTTGGCTAGAATGCATTTCTTACTGTTTCCATTAAAAAAACCCAAACAAAACAAACAAACAAACAAACAACCCCTTCCAACCCTAACAAAACAAGAAACAACAGAAAACTAAAACTTTTATTCTTAATTTGCTTATTATGTTGTTTGTAAATCAGTGGAAGAATGCAGAAAAACCCCCAAAAAACTGTGTAGATTCAACAATGAAACACACTTTTGAGGAATGTGAACTAACATAGTGATTCAAATGTGGAAGCTGATTAGGAAGCTGATTAGAACTGGAAGCAGAGTCATGAAACTTCATATTCTTACTGTAGGTTAAACAGGTTATTTCTGCAGTGGTTCTTGTTTTAGTGACCTGTATTTCTACCTTCAGCTGTACTTGAAATTTATTCCCACAAGCTCTGTTACTTCACGCTCCTGAAATACTCCTTATCTTGCACAGGTACACTCAGTAAACTCCATCCACTGTGTCCCATTGCCTATCTGCTAGTGACATATGCTGTGGGTGATTCTGAACTCTATGCACTGAAAGGTCAGTGTTTCCACTAAATTAAGCAAATGACAGAAAAGGTGTGTTGCAGCCTCAGCAGAGAGTCTAATGTGGGTTCCTTTCCTCTCCATGAAAGTTGATAAGGTATTTTGAAATGAGCTAATGGATTTAGAAGTGATGGGAAAGAGATTATGGAGAGAAAATGGACCTGAAAGACAAAGGCATAGATTTTTCCCCAGGAAGCCAGGCTGAGCTGTCACATGCTGAGCTGAGCAGGCACAAGTGTTCAGTGGACCCTCTTAGTGTCTCTGAATACTTGGTTGTATCATTGCAGTGACTTTGAAGCAGGTGAGAAATCCTACAAAATCTGATTTGGAAAATATTACATGAATTTTTCATGAATGGAGATGACTACTGAAGATGCAAATAGCAGGAGAATGGCCCCATACTTTGCTAGTGTTTTATATGTGATTATCATTAATTTGCTTATTAATTGAATTTACCTGAAAATACAGACAAATATCACAGTTTATTAATTGTTTGACTAGTGCATAGTTCTTACTTTAAATGTTCATTTTTCTTATTTGCTATTTGCATGGTGTTCTGGGATCATGGCAATACATTTTGGGTCTCAATATATAGTTTCACTCCCTCACTAGGTGATTTTCAAACCTGCCAGAGACTCAGGATGAGAATATGATCCCTGCACCATAACACCCTGCTTTCTGCCACTTTTCTGTCTGTCATTTTGATGTTCTGTTGTTGCTCATTCAGTAGACTACTCTGCTATCTGTTCCTATTACCCTGGTTTTCCATCCTTTGATTTTCCACCATTGTCCATCAAAAACTCACTTTCATATTGAAGTGTAACATCAAGAAACTGCTTTAATTCATATATTACACATAAATATCTGCATGTTTATGGCCTTTTTCATGTGTTTAGGCAAATTAATGTCTTCTTCCACTATAATATTTATGTAAAAATAGCTGCTGTATATGCAAATGCAGTAGTCTGCAGTGCCATATTTCTGACCCTTCAATAATAAGTCACAGTACTTAGATGTCATACATCCTAGTAGAAATGCACAGGGCATACTGTGAATAGCTATGGAGCAGCAACCCTCTTGCCTTGCTCTCCATTCACGTAATTGGGAACTCCCCTCCACTATCCCTGTAATTTTACATGATAAAGCATCTGTGCAAGTAAGTCATATTACAAGTTCAAAGCATTCCTTAAATGATTCTAGCAAATCTTTTGATAAGAGGCTACATAAAATTACTTTTAAAGTTAAATTAGATGTGCTGTGTTTATTGATAATGAGCATGGGATTCGTGTTGGACATACACTGTTGTGTTCACTGGTTATAGGAGTGAGGGCCATGTTCAGAAGAGTACCAAATGTGCCATGCTTTGCTGTCAAAGCCAATTACAGGGCAGAGAAACTCTGTGATAGAGATAATTGTATATTTGCATTTGGACTGGATTCAAGACCCAAATAAGAAAACTATGTTAGTAGTTCAGTCCTTCATGACAGAAAAGGCTAAAAGCCTGTGTGTCCATTTGTGGCAGAAGGAGACCATGACTGTGTAGAAGGAGACCTGACAAGTCACTGATAGTTTATCCACTCACAGAATATGATGTGGAGAGTCAGTAGCAAGCCATGAGCAGGTTATAGTTCTTTTTCTCTGCTTTCTTGTCATCTTTCTTTCCTGGCTGTTGCAGCAAATACTCTTTTTTGTTCTTAAAGGCAAACATTAACATCATAAAGCGTGGCCAGTCTGTTAGAAGAAACTATTAGACTTGAATCTATAGTTTTGTGGACAAATACGAGATTCTTACAATAAATGCGTTTTTCTGTGTGTACTGCCAAATGGATATACATGATCTTCAGACTGATGAATGCCTGTGACCCTCCAAGCAAGAAACCATCGCATCATGAGCTTGTTCAATTAAGTTTGGGTGTTCAGTGTGAGCCTGCAGCGTAAATTCTCAAAGGGACATTTCTGTCTCTCAAAGAACCACTTACTTAGAGAATTAGACTACTATACAAAGAAATTCTTCCGTCATTTAAGACATAACCTTCCGTTCTATAAACTGAAGATGAACTGAATATTTTTGTCTATTCTGATGTAGGAAAGTACTTTCATGTCTTTCTTCTCTCATGTGAAAGAGAAATCATCTCTATGAAACAAAGAGTAAGCTCAAGCAGACTGAGAAGCAGAGAAATACAATCTATTTCTAATTCCATGAGCCAGAGGTAATTTTAAAGTCCACACTTGTTGAAAATGGGTGGATTAGGATAAGTCAAAATGTGCAATACTGGACTTGTGGTTGGATATCTCAGTAAGCATATAGTCCTTTTCTCCTCTAATTTCCTGATTATTTAATATGACTAGGAGCAACATTTGAACTGCTTTATTAGAGAATGCTTCCCAGAAAATACCTTATCATTCTTAGTTATTACTATTGAAATTGTCTAATGGTTTTCACCATCTGAATATTTTAAGCAGGTTCACTCATAGTACTGTAGATCTGCATTATTCTATTTAGCTCCTTTTAGCAGAATGATCCTTTAGTGAGTGAAAAGCCCTAAGGCAGGAACTGGTTCAAATTTTGTAAGAAATTCTTGTGGTTTTCATCAGGTAATGGAAAAAATTATCTGTAACTGTGGAAAAAGCTGTGGTGTGAGCTATTAGGCATCGGACAATTCACCCTAGAGAAGCCCTTATAAATATCTAAGTTGCAAAAAAGGCTTCTCATGAATATTAAAATTTAGCTCAGTACTAACACATAGATTTTTAGGAAATTGGGCTTCACTGGGTCTGCTGTTCAAAGAATTGCTGTGTTATCTCTAAGTAAAGTATGTGCTGAATGCCATTCATGGTTTTCTTTCTGAAACAAAGCAGAAATGCCTACAGTTTTCTCTAGCAGAACAGTTACTTATCCAATTTTTCTGGTGTGCAGGAAATTTTACATGGAGAACTACAAGACATCTGGGACTTGGCTGTTACAGGGACAGAGTCCAGGATGAGGAAACCTTCACATCCCTCACAGCACCTGTATCACCTGAGATGGGGCTGCACTGGTTTTATTTCTCTTGCTGCACAGACCATCCCATTTCCAGTAGGAGTATGCCTATATAGCACAGTGAAAGCACTGGAATCACTGTAGTCACGGTGCTGAGGTGCATTAGCATAGCTGGACAGCTTTCAGTATAGGGCCTAGTACTGGTATTTTATATACCACAAAGCTGTAATCTGTAATGTGGTTCCATACTATTTCAGGAAAACTATGAGACTCAAAGGCAAAATCTTACCAAATCATAGTTCAAGTGACGGTATTTAGATTGATTTTCAGTGAACAAGAATGTCCTCAGCATAATACACTGCTGCTTATGTACCAAGGCTACTGTCACACTGTGAGATTGCCACCAGTGCTGTTTAGACTGGAGCTATCAAACAGTTTATCACACCACGACTGAACTCCTGAGTAAGAAACGTTGTTGCCTGTCTTCCTTCTAACACAAGTTTTGCAAATTAAATATTTTAACCATGATGAAAGCATGTAATTTTTCTCAATGGTTCTTGGCTAAACTGATTTGTTTTTAGAAAGAAAGATGCCTATAAGTGAGAACAATATGAGCAGGACAAAGCATGTAAGTGGGGAAAAAATTAATACCTTAACAAAATGTATTTTAAGTTCATCATCATGATTAATGGTTCTGTAAGCTTTTGAGAGTCCTCGAATAACCATGTATTAAATCCAGAAGATTTTTTTGAATGTGCTATATTGGCAGGTGAGCATTAGAAGTATCCCATTATTAAGGATGTATGTATTTTCTCAAGTTCTTTAAAGATTGATGGTTGCACATATGGTGGTTGCTCTCTTCCTACAGAAAAAGCCTCCTTATACTGCAGTAGTAAATATCGTTGTAGTGTGCTTAGGTTTTTTAGCCTTCTTGTGTTGGTCTAGACTCATTACTGGACTTCAACCTACAGAAAAAGGTTATGCTTTTCCATAATTAGATAAGCAATTCTGCACAAATTGCAGATTACAGATTGCTACTAGATTACATATATATTCTTTTGATCTTCCTTATTACATTATCAGTCTAATTAACTGTACCAGTACATTGGTTTAACGTGACATTAAATCAGTGCAAGAATTTGTTAGCTGGGGACTGAGCCAGTGGCTGTACTCCATCTGAGTTATATCATGCTGTGCTAGCAGCTGCAGACAGCTTTCAGGGAGGGAAGGCTGTTGTGCTGACTCTTAGGGCACTGTGACATGCATTAGACACACTGTGGAAGGACAGGGAACACGTGTGTAGCATGATGAGTCACAACTGTCTGTAAGTTTTCGGTTAGCCACAGAAATGTATGTATGCCTTAGCAACTCTAACAGTAGAATCTGGAAGCATGGAGGTTTTAGCTGCTGAAATTCACACTGGAAGGCTCATACATGGTTTTACTAGAATCATGCAGTGCACTCCTTGGGCATAACTGGGAAATGAGCTCAATATGTTTAACTGGGCATCCACACACACAAGTATTAAACTTTTGTGAATAGCAGAACAGAAGAAAGTGCCCATTTGAAACTTATTTTCTGGAAGTTTTTAATGATATATGAAGCAGTTGAGATATATTAATATGAATTTATGATGTATGATATGGTTTAAATAAAATTAAATGTTTGGATATCACAGGAGGGAACTGAATCAGGCCTTTGCTTCTTTGCTTTTTCTAAGCATTTAGTAAGTGTCCTTGAGAGCTGTTAGAGATACTTTAAAATGCCTTGTGTGTTCAGGAAAGTGATATCTTAGCATCACATCAGACTTTTGAACTTTTTTTAGGACCTGCATCTTTGTCCCTCCTATTGCACTCATTTAGCTGAAGAATGGATGGACAGTATAAGAAAAAACTTGGCTCAGTTAGAGAGAGTGTATTTTGCTGAATGAATCTTTCAGGTCTGAAAGCAGAATAATTTGATTGATTCCACTGTCGATACTGTGCCTTTACATGTGCAATCTACATGTAAATGTGGATGCATTCTGCAAAATTGCAGGCACTGATAAAGATGTCATTTTTGTTAGTTAAACAGTCTGAGAGTTCAAGGTTGGTAATGAATCATTTCCACCATCATTCTTCATATCCACTTGAAATTTATCAGTAAATGAGTCTCTATTTGAAACAAACAAACAAAAGAAAAGCAAACAAAAAGAAAAAAAAAAAAAAGAGGTCACGAAAATAATCCTCCAAGCATCACCAAAATTCTATTTCTTCCCATTGATTCTCAGTAAGAAACATCTTCTCGTCTCATTCACATATATAAACAGGAGTCAGGCATTAATGAAGAGTACCTTCCTTTTTTTGTCTTGATTTGGCATGGGAGAATATATTGCTGTTTTACCTAAGGCAGAACCTGTTGCATATGTGCCCTTCTTGGTGGTGTTCTTGTTACATTAGTCTCGTGTTTAATGTCTTGGCCATTGTTGCAGTCCTAAAGCTTAGACTTAGCTGCATGAAAATAACCATTTTATCACAGTTTCATGGGAAGAGTTATACATATTTTCTCTCTCTCTTATTTTAAAGTCCTAAAATTAGATTGCAGGCAGTCAGCTGAATTTGCAGAGGCTAATGTGGTGTACATATATGCTCATGGCTCATTTTCTCCTGAATGGGGCAGAAGTCCCTTTTGGGTTCACTTTATAGCACTCACAATTCTGTCTCAATCTAAGGCATACGGTGATCAACATGCAAATGTGCTTATTTTGTTACTCTCATCACATCATGAATTGGTTGGAATTACTGGTGCGTGCCTCCAAATCAGGTTCTGTGGATCAGAAAATGCAACAAAAACAAACCAAATCAAAACTATCAAAATCAAACTATATCAAAATCAAAACCAACCAAACAAACAAAAGAGAAAAATCAAAACACACCAGCACCAGAAAAACCCCAACGTGATATATTATGTAATTCCTAGGAGGGAGGCTGCAAAAAAAAGAGACATGGACATTTTTCCTATTTCCTTTGAAAACAAGAAGATGAACTTCAAATGTTTCATAAGTTATACGTTTTCCTCGTTGCTGTTAGTATTCTGTCCTTTCCAAAGGAAAGGGGTGATGCCCAGGGAAGCTGTGTTTTCAGATTGTAAGAGATTATTGGACTGTTATCCCTGTAATAAAATTCAGTACATCAAGTGAATGACTTGTTGTTTAGTGAAACATGGCACAACATCGATTGAAGCTACCCATTAAGTCAAGACATCAAATATACCCTTGTGACACTGGACTAGGAATCACTGTTGAAATTGCAAAACTTGCTGGTAATAGCAACTGAGCTCAAGATAAATGTTGTCCTTAACTCATGCCATAGTGACATTAATGGTTCATGATATCATGCAGTGATCAAAGCCTTCTGGGAAGACATAGACACAAAGGGACAATTTTCTTGGTGATCCATATCCACTTTTTTATTGAAGAAAGTACACTAGATCTGAAATTGAATAGATGTTAACTTTAAAATATCCAGAGAAATTCTCATCTCTAGGGTCTTTTATTTTATTTTCAAGCTTTGCAGAAGCCTAACCAGTGGTGCCTCTAAATGGAGTGTTTTGTCAATTAAATATTGTATCAAGAAAAGCAAATAAATGCTTTACTATTCAGTGCCTTTCAGACTGCAAGTGTTTTTCTGAACCCACATTTATAAAAATGTGTTCCTAAATTCAGACTGTGACCACGGTCTTCATCTTGAAAACATTATTTAAATACTCCTTTACACAAAGTTTCTTCTTATAGTAAATATTCTTGACTGGATCAATAAGAAGCCAAATATCCAGGGTCCAATTCCCTTCATATGGATGCCACCGAAGTGCCAGCTTTCCTGTTGCATCCCATGGGGTATTTATCAGATTGCTGATGGGCTGCACTATCACTCCTCTTCCTCCTCTGTAGTTCTTGTCAAGGAAAGCCAGATTTGAATTCAGCTTGGGATTTGAGGACTTTGCAAAGACACTCTGCCTTTCTCCCCATCTGACCATCACCACCCCTCTACTGGCTGCACTTATGTCTTGGGAATATTTTGGCAAGCTGGCAACCCACAATAGACATACCATCCCTAACATCCCTTTATTAATATTCTCACAATCTTCTAAACCAGCCATAAGGGAGATCTCCCCGCCCCAGGTTTTACATCTGGAACAACTGTAATTTTGCCATGACTCCTGTGGTTATCATATTGGACCCTTCTTTTGTTTAATGTGTTTCTAATACCTAGTTCTGTTTGCAAGCAGAGATTGTAGGATTGCCACGCCGTAATACCAAATTTAGTCACAATGCTTTTTATATGCCTGGGTTTGTTAGTTGGCTGTGCAAATTAGATACACCTAACATACCTTTTTATAACTGTTAATTATTTTCATAAATAAATATTGTTTTGAGGCTTTACTTGCAGCTTTCAGAAGCAACCGACTTCCCTCGGGAAGAGTACTGCCATTAAATACAACTCTGCTTCTTCAAAGAATTTATAATCCTTTGGGGAAAAACATATTACAAATTAAAGGAAATAATGTCTTCTTTGTGCAGGAAAGACATGCTGTTACCCCCTTAGAGACACTGAATTGAAAGTTGCTCTAAGTAGAAACTTTCATTTTTGCCTGCAAATGCTTCGTATAGAGTCCAAATGTTCTACTAATTGAAATCTGTGATAGACAAAATAAGACTTAAATCTAGTGGGAGAAATAAGCTACACACAGGATTCCATTGTTAAAAAATGTTCTAAAGCTGTTTAGAAAATGGAACTGTTCCTTCATAGAAGTGCCAAGCACCAAATTTTGTCTGATGGTATCATAAGTAGTACTTTGACAATACCTTTAATTTCCAGGAATACTCCATAACCTTGATAGTTCCCAAGTAATATCACATTTTTGCTTTCAGTCTTGTATCATTATCTCATTTGAATGGCTTACTAAGAATAAATACTGCTATTTATTAGCATCATTTGAAGAGCAGTTTGCTAAGGAAGGTCTTAGAGATCTTCGAAATACTTGATTTCTTCTTGCAAACTGGAAATGCGCATGTTTGCACAGCAATATTTGTCTGGATACAGATAATGTTTACTAGCACGTCTCTTTGATACATCACCTCTGATGCTTGATAATAGTGAAGTACAAGAAGTGCCACAGGAGAGACTGCAATCTAAGTGAACCAATAGCAAGAGTAATCTGTAGGGAGGCGGCACAGTAATTAAGACCCAGTGAATTCTCATGTTCCCTTGAGCGGCTTGTGAACTGGAATAACCACTCTGCTTTCCACATGCAGCTGAAAAGACACCATCAATAAAACTACAGAATGGAAATGCTATTACACTACCCATTCAGAATAATTCCTCAGTACTGGCTCTGGAAGATTACATACAAGCCATGTTAAGGGCATTCCCAGCTTTGGAGGAATTTGCATTTTAACTATTTTCTTAAGTGTCTCCCCACCTCCTGTCCATGTCCACACACACACACATAGTGGTTAGCAACAAATACCTCCATCCTATTGTTGCTCAAGTAGGCCATGAGTTTAAAGAATAATTTATTTACACCTGCTTCTTCTTTTCATGATTGTCACTTCCACAAATAGTTTTCTTATTTTAACACATACATACTTTAATGTACTGAAGCATTTTGAAGGCACAGTCAGGGACCAAATATGAAAAGAAACTGTGCACCCGTGTAGTTTCATCACCACCAGATACCATGGCAGTAGAAAAACATCATCAACTACTCACTGCAGTTCATATTTTTCTGGGCTTTATCTGGTTTGTGGTGAAGTCATTGCAGATATATCTATTAACACTGAGTGAGTAAACCAACACTCCAAAATATCATCTGGGAGATGCAAATATTACTTTTGGAAGGGAAAAACTTATATTAGTTGTATAAAATTACTCCAATTGGCACTAGAAGAAGAAATGACAGATGTGCTAGTGATTAACATATATCGAAGATGGCTGATTCTTTATGACATACAATAAAATCCCAGAAAAAAATTTTAAAAGAGACTAAGAACCAAGATATTTGAATAGCAAACTGAAGATATAAACTATGACACATATGTAAGATGCAGAAGTATTTTATGAAGCATTATGCTTCTGAGTGTGCTTTCTTTAATGCCAGATCTCTAAACTTAAGGCTAAAACGCTAGGTGTTTTAGGAGGTGTGATTCTGCATCGACTGATAATTCATATAAAAATATTAAGTCCATTTCTCATCATTGGTGAGCAGACTTTAGCAATGTCATTACCAGGAATCAGCTGATCTGTGTCCTTACTAAAGCTCAGCCAAAAAAACCATTTGTTGTTTCTCCTTTCAAAATCACTAAGGCTTTTGCACCAAAAATTACATATACATTAGAAGGCATGGTATATTTTCTGCATCATAACCTGAAAGAACCTCTGGACTCAAATATATGGAATTCTTTTAAAAAGTTTTGGGGGCAATATCAGATTTTATTTTTTAATTTTGCATTTCAGTCTTTTGATGTGAACACAAAATTTTGAAAATGTTACCGCAAAGCCATGTGGAAATTTTAGTTCAAATATACTATTCATCCCTATACTTTCAGTCCTAGCAAAAAGTCTGTCTAGATGGACTCTGCTTCCCGTAAAATGTCTCCAACCTCCCGTCTCGCTGAACTATTCGAGTGAATTAGCTTTCACCGTGCATTGCGGGACCTGGGCTGCTCTACTTTCCAACAAAGCAGGCATTTGGGATCTCATAAGTATGGTTTTTCATTGCTTTCTTTATTTTCTGGTTTTGTCTGAAAGCCATAATTTTCCACACAAAAATGTGAAAGACAATGTTCAGAAAGAAATATTTTCAGTAAAATTACAGATGAACATTTCTACTTGACTTTAGCATTGTTGTCATCATGGATCACATTTTGGTAGAGAACTTGATGTGTTCTACTTACTCCATGGCAAGCAATTAAAATTTTTCCTAATGGACATAATGCATCTGTAAAACACACAAAATGCATTCCAATAACTTCAGGTTTTCACTTGCTGAAACCAGACTTGAATTTGGCCCATTATTCTTTTCAAGTGAAGAGGAGAATAATGCCTCATGTTGTCATATGGCACTTTATGAAATTGTTTCTAACTATCAACATCAAAATCAGTTGCATCCAGAGGGATTTGGCCCTGTGCTTATTTAACAGTAATATCTTTGTCAACAGATGGATTTTATACTGCTGATATCCTGACAAGTCACTAGAATGAATCTGAAGATTCCCCAGCCATAACACAATCCTATTTTAACCTTGGTTATTTTTAAAAACTCAGTTTAAAAAACATGACAAGCATCGATGCTTAATGCAAATGCCTAGCAATGCGTGTTACCTGGTAACCAAATGGATGGTATGTTGGAGAGGGAAGTGGCAACAGCAAGTGAACATATGCCAGATCAGCTCCTAGCAGATATAGAGATGGTCACCATGGATTTTGCCACATCGAAAGAAAAAATCATCATGACCTAGTAAAAATCCATGGAAGAAAATTGGAGTTTCCTTTTATGCACTCCTGTGAAGACAGAGGACATTCACAGTCTATGGCATCAAAAGTGACTGCAAGTGTCACTTTTGTCCATGAGGGAGAAAATTTCCCCAAACAGGGAAGAAAATGTACCACTTTTGTCCAATGAAACAAGCTTAGAAAAGTGAACTGCAGCATCACAGGAGAATCTAATCACAGTCTATGTTTCCTGAGTGACTGGCAACAATCCGTCTGCTTTGGTGGCTAAAACAGAGGACTATTTCTTGGAGACATCAGAATTTATTTTCTTCCAGTGAGTTCAGAGATTTGTTTCTTTGCTTTGGCCTTTTCTCAAAAATTCATCAAGCTGGAAATTCATCATCTCAAAAACACAAGGCATTTTTTTTGGTTGGAAGAGGCAATCTGAGAGCTCTGCCGTGGAGGGTTTCACCAGAGGTCACCTTATAAAGCTACAGTAAAAGGTTGAGGTATGGCTGTAGTATCCAAATTGATGGTTTTCTGTGAAAACATGAAAATCAAACAATTTTTCCAACGAAAAATTTTTCTTTAAATTTTTTTAAAAGGATTGTCAAAATAGCCTAGAAATTAAGCAGAAACCAGAATGATGCAGATAGCAAATAAAATATTGGAGCATCATAAAATTATTTCTATTTAAGGAGGCAGCAGTGTATGTTTTTTTTATTTCCTAGTGATATACAGGACAGCCACAGTTTATGCTGCCTTTGAAGTGTTTGGGTTTGCAAAGCAACTTTAAAATAGCTTCCAAAAATGGCTGTTTTTCTGAAGCTATTCTTGGCTGATGCCTTATGTTGCATCACTTTAGACTAATGTTGGGAGTAGAAATGTCAAAGGCCTAGGTGAAGGAAAAAACAACGAGTGCCAGACAGTCTGCCATACCTTTGCAGAAGTGACATGCAGTTCTGGACTCACATAGCTCGTTTTTTAAGCCTATACTGATTGGGGCATACTCTGCACTTTCATAGGAGCTGCAGAATCCAGTTCATCCCAGGTTCTCTGTTAGATTTCAGATTATCTTTGTTACTGGAGAATGTGCTGCAAATAGCCAGCTTAGCAATGCTCTGATTTCATCTATGAAACTTCAGAATTCAGAAAAAAGAATGAAGTCCAGCTGTTAGCAGAGAAGGCACAAAATCAGATCACTCTCACAATTAGTGGTAATTTGAAAAAGGCCAAAGCCTGGAAGAAAAAACAGTGCCCATTCCCCAAGGAAATGTGTCTTCACAATGGATGCTTTCTGCTTTTCTCATAAGACCATGGGAGCACAGTTTGTACTCATTCAAACCACAGTCAGAGCAGCTGACTTTGTTAAGATGCGTATCTATCTGTTCTTCATTTACTTTCCAGTTTTTTCAGTCTGTCCCATTTATTAAATATATCCCAAATAACTAATCAAAAAGCTTTTAAGAATGTTTACATGCAAAGATGAGGAATAAATTATTCAGTATCTGAAAACTAATCATACACAAATTTCTGGAAAGTACTTAGCTATGTGCTCACATCCTTCCTCAAGAAAGCAGTAGGCATTCACCAAAGAGGCACAGGGCTCATGCCATCTGTCCCTGCTGTACTAACAGACCTACAGCCCCAACCCAGGAATGGGTTTCATACTGTTAAACTGAACTTCTAGGTAGGCTGTGCAGAGATAGAGAGGCTGCAGGACTGCAATTTGAAAGAAAAAAATTCCACCAGCCACTTCTGCTGTCACTCCATGCTTCCCTTCTGGCCTCCCTACACGCAAGGAGTACTTCTGTCCAGGCTGCCCTGCCTCTGGTGTTCAAGGGTCCTCTCTTGAACACGTGTGTTACTGGTTCCATCATCAGATTTTCTTGTGTTTAGGTCTGGCTGGCACCTCAGGCATGTAAGTGATAAACTAAATGGCTTTCTAGGTACTTGTTTGATAATACCTAGGCACTTGAAATCACATCTATGTCAAGCCCTTTTACTGTGTGAAATACTCTCTGTCCTTTGGATTCAGGAGGGAGGTCCAAATAACAGACCTGCCAGAAGATGGAGTCTGCTATTGGAAAAGCGTATAAAAAACAAGCAGAACAAAAAATAGAGGTGTTGCTTTTCAACATTTGGAAGGTCAGCACCAGTTTTTTGTGCTAGATATGTCTGACTAATATTGTGATGGCAGTCCAACAAATAATAAGAGAAGAATGTTTGCAAAACCTTTTTTGTCTGGAATCTGTAGGCAGACATCTCAACCTGGTAACTGCATAGGAAAGATTTATGTGCATGCAGCACAGCAGTTTCTAAACATGTTCCCAACATTATTTCAGGAAACTGTTACAGCTCCACCGTGGTTTATTAATTCCTGCTATAGATTGACTCTGATTTTAGCACAGGGGGGTGTTTTTGACATTGCATGTTAAAGGAATGGTGTTCCTTAATATTTTTTGCTAATGATGACACCAGACACGGAACTTCCCCTGGAGCCTTTGGCGATAGGGATTTGTTTCTAGCAATGTGTCATCTCCACTTCAGTTCTCAGTTACATCGATGGCATTACTCAAGTGACAAAAATAGCAAGATTATTGCTCATGTATGTATGCATTGGAGTTATTTGCATGAGATTGACAGGGAATGCCTGCCTGTCCTTACAAACAAGCTAAAAAAGGAAAATGCCGTATGATGTTGCAAAATGGCACGTGAATTACCTCACTTTCTCATCTCAGTCTGTCTCTCACTACAACTCATACTGTAGACACAGTGAATACTCTAAAGCTTGAAATGAATCTGCCACTTACAGCCAGAGGACTCTTTTAAGCTTGCTAATCCATTGAAAAAATAGCTCATTCTTTTGACCAGTGGACACTATCAACTGAAAACAGTATCAACACTGAAATTTTATAAGTGAAAATGTAGATACATATGCAGAAATGTATATGTCAGTTTACATGTTTAATGTTTATATATACATAAACATACACATATGCATGTGTATATTTTTTTTGTGAATGTGCATGTGTCTTATGTGTATATATACACTTAGATGCAGAAACAAAATGGTATTTGCACAAAATAATGCGGCTATGAAGAAAAATCATTTCCTCAGTAGTTTCTACCAAGAATTATAGAACTGCCAGTAGGACAGTTAAAATGACTGTACAAAATGAAAATAATTTACTTAATTTTAATGATTTAATGTGAATGAAAAGCAAAGGAGTAAAAAAAGCAGAAATTAACATATACGTTTTTACTTTTGAGACACTTACCAGTTAAGTGAAGCTGGGCTTGCCATTATTTTATATATGTACAGTCCTGCCTTCTGGAAAGCTGAGTATGTTCTGTGAGAAGTTCGCCAGATACAAATTTTAGTGACTAACTATAAAGATAAAAGAATCTAACAAATTTCAAGCATTAGAGGAGTTGGATGCATGCCTACATGCATGTGTATGTGTGTGCAAATGCTTGCACATGACAACGAAAAGTAGGAATCAAAGAATCTAAATTATCTGGACAAAGGAAAGAGATACTTATCTTTGTTTAATGGCAGGTTGCTATTATCAAAATTTAGCAATAGTTTCTGAAGTCAGAAACTAAAGGAGTTGGTTCATTACAGAGTGCAGTGAGAGTTGAAGGCTGGCCACTCGCTCTGTGAGCTGAATTTCGGCTGAGGTCATGAGAAACCCTAGCCAGTAGTGAGTGTTAATGAGAGCCTTGCTGGATGTTTATGGCACTGACCTCACAGCAGTTGAGGAGAAGGCAGAAGGTGTTAGCACAAGAATTATTTACCAGCTTCTCAGGCAGTTTCTATTGTGGTTCACTTCTGAAGCCCCCTGATTCTTTTCATTTCATCTTGATCTCAGTGTGCAATAGAAAAAAGTCATGAACATTTGACTGCCAATAAAGCCCCTCTCTTTTGTCTTTCTGTTGCCTTGTGGATGAATAAGACACAAAGAAGAAATAATTACCCTGGGTCAGTTCTTCTGTCTAATCACAGTTTCTAGAAGGCCATTAAAAGCATTGAAAATTAAATGTAAGGTTTTCTTTGGGTTATCTCTGTAATTGTAACTTCTCAGGCAAAGCGATTTTAAAGGCCTGACATCTTAGATGTGGGACAAGAGCATGTGAACACACACAATCATTTATGGAAATTTGCTGGTTGTGTATTTCCTTTCATGCCCTCTGGCACAGGAGTCTCAGGCACATATGTCAGTTTATTTTATCGTTTCTACAGCCCACACTTCTAAATAACAATTGAAGCAGCACTGAAGGCAAAGACTTGGCAAGCTTAAAAAATGTAGTACATGGGTACACGGGCAGCAAGAATAGCCAGTTATAAAAGCAAACCCTAAGAAAAATAAAGGGTTTAGATTCATAAACCCCTCAGGTTGTATAGCTCAGTTGTGGCAGTATTTATCAACTGATCCGATAGATTGTCTTAGAATAAATTCCGATGGTGGCATGCCCATGAGCAGATTACAGCATCCTCCACTGCCTATCCCTCTCTTCTAATGCTTTATTTACTGCTCTTAATGACTTGGATATGGAGATGATTTTAAGTGTAGATTTTCATGGGGGAAGAGAGTAACACATAATATCAAAACAACTGAGATATAAACACACAAAATTGGTAGTGGCAAGCACAGGCACAGACTGCTACATGTATTTTTCCAAAATAAATCTGAACTTATCTTCATTTACTTTGGTAACTTAGCCAGAAATGTGTTGGTAATGTGGTAGGACATTAGGTTTGTAATTTAAACCAGGTCAATGGTACCAGGACTTTGTTACTCTCCCTTTGACACTGACCAGGATAACCCCCTCCAAATGACTGGAATAGCATACTGATAGCACGAGCATTTTCCTGGTCTGTTGTTAGCAATGTAGAATTTTGATCCTTCAGCTGAGACCACCTAAAACAATTATGTCCATTTTTATTCATATGCATGTCTAATTCTACTGATTCTGACTCATTTTCAATTTATGACAATATGCTCCTTGGGTGGCCAAGCCTTTAGGTTAATCTGACCTGTTACAGAAACTTGGAACTTCACAGACTGGGACAGGGGAGCACAGCTTTACTGATAAACCATGGCATGTTCTTACCCTGTTAAAATGCATTACCTTTCTATTTGCATGGCTGTCTGCACTGGTGTATGTTCTTATGTAAGGGTCATGACTGGTTGGCATTTAATTATGGAAAGAACAGTTTAGCAATGTGATTTTTTTAAGGACAAAAGTACTCTTCTAAAGTTTTTCTAAAGGACTTCAACATACATTGTTTGAAAGTTGTTCCTGAGTGTAGGTTAATGATTTTTCTAGCTCAAATTTATTTGTATCCCCAGACTCTCACATTTGGAAACAATGCTCAGAGGAAACTATGAGAGAGTTAATTATGTCCTGTGTGTCATTCATGACATATTAAATATTTCTGCTCAGCACTACAGTTTTCAGATTGGATTCCAATGTCACCTACTGTGGCAGTTACCATTAGTTTTTACTCCAGGGATAAGAGAGATTAAACTTTACATTACCAAAACCCATCATATAGATAGATGTATTATGGTGAAGGTTTAAAGTTGCACATGCATCTTACCAATTTGATGTTAAGGAGCTTTTAAAATTATTTATTTTTAAACAATTCCATGTCTCTTTTTTCCTGACTAAACTGATAGATCAATGCTGATAGTATTCATCAAATTTAATGAACTTCTAATCTCTAGTATTTATGGAGCAGCATTGTCATATATTCAATGTTATTTCTGTATGGATATCTGATTTCATAATGAACAAGTCAGTTTATTTCCATGTGATGTGACAGAAGTAATTTCCACCAAATACTGTTCCTAAAAGAATCATTCCTTATTTTTCTTTCATTCTCGGATAAATATTACTGGAAATTTTAAAAACATTACAAAATTTCCCATCACTGAAATCGTGGCAGAAGCTTCACTTCTGATAATTATTATATGAATTCATGTGTTCATCTGAGTTTGGTTAACTGTCTACAAACATAAAGAAGAATATATTTTCTTTTTAATTTGAATACAACTAGATCATGTACAGACATGAATTATTCAGAACTGTTGAAATCAGGTTAAGCTCAAAAGCCTCATAGTTAACTCACCAGTTCTGGCAACAGTTTAGTTATTGTTAGTGTTGCTGTTGTATTTTGCAAAGCAATTCAAAAGCTATTGTCCTAGGATAGCCAGTCTGGAAAAATATGTCTTGAAAGTTACATACATCAGAATCCTGAATAAATCTTTGTACAAGAGCAGTTGCTTTATGTTCAAATTCAATACTCTGAAGTGCAATGCTATAGATGACAGATATAGCGCTTACTCTAAAGTCAGTGCTATTAAATGATGAGTGATCTCGCAGCCACCTCTGAGGAATAATTTTGCTTCAGCAGCCTTTAAAAATTAGAACTAGGCCCTTGAACCAAGTCTGTTCTGGTTTTGCTGCAAGGCTGCTTTTTGGGCTGGGTTAGCATTCATTATGTGCTTTGAATTTCCCCTACAGTAAAATGAAAACATTGTCTTCAACAACATGTGTTTCACTATTCATAAAGCAAAACCTGCAAATAAGACACAAGTGGTGAACAGCACCAGTTCAGTGCTTAGGATAGCTACTGGGGTTCCATAGCTCCTGTGCGTGTCCATGATCCTTGGTGCAGCAAGGAGGCAGGTGGCATCTCCAGGACGTGGGAAGGAAGTCTTACGCCACTGAATGGTTTAATGGCTCAAAGCTGCACCAGGGAAGCTTCAGAATGGACATTAGGGAGTATTTCTTTACCAACAGGGTGGTCAAACACTGGAACCAGCCTTTCTAGAGAGGTGATCAATGCCCCAGGCCTGTCACTGTTCAAAAGGCACTTGGCCTTGATAGCAGGTCAGCCCTGAAACAGCTAGGGACTTGGACAAGATGATCACTGTAATTCTCTTCCAACAGAAATAGTCCATTCCATTCCTTTCCTTCCTTTCCATTCCTTCTATTCACTGAAGGGCTTTAGAGAATGCTGATATTCAGGATACATTTCATTGCTATTGGTTTGATGCATAAGAGAAAATGGGTAACAATCCAAACACATGGGTAAGAATCCAAACTAGCCAGTTCACAGTGGTTTGGGGGTTTAATTTTGTTGGGTATTCCATAATCACCTGTAGTTTTAGCCCTCTTGAGCAGATTCCACTTGATTCCACCTTCTCAGACTCCAGACACACTACAGAAAAATTGATATTTAGAAACACAGCAGTAGTGTTGGATACTCAGATTCTAGTTCTCTAGGGTGGGTTCTAGCTTCATGGAAGTTCATGAGAACAGGATTTAAGCCAGGCTGTGATCCCTACAGGTGCCGTCTTGGGTTACCTTTCAACTTATAGGAAATAAATAAGCCTCTTTTAACATCCAGAAACTGCCTATTTTATATAAATATCTATTTTAAGCATATTAGAAAGGCAAGTCTAGACAACATTAAACAAAATCAGACCTTTACACATGCCATAAAGGAAAATGGGAACTGTCTCCTAAGGCTTCAACAAAGTATTAAATGTGACATATGAAAAAAAATCTCCAGTAAAATGAAATTGTGCAGTGGAGTGCATTATTAATACTGAAATTAAATGTGAACAAATAAGGCAAGGAATTGAATGAATAAATAATCCGTTTTAAAAGGTCATTTTAATAGTTCAGAACAGCTCTATGGGATAATTTGGAAAGGAGAAAATATTGCCTTTTCAAGCTGTATTGAAATAAAAACATATTTATAGCTACATAAATGATAACTTTATATGAAAATATAATGCTGGAATGTAAGTTAGAGTTTACACAGGTTTGAACTCCCTAAAACTATAGACTCAAGCCCTAGCAGATTAAGCACAGACCTTTTATCTTTCCAAGTTAGATCAATTAAATTCCATACAGTTTTCCAGATGAGACTTCAGAGCCTTCAGTTCTGGAATTCTCAACATGGTTTTGGTGCTCCCCAGTCCCTGACAGCACTTACATATTTTGTTGTTTGATTTTTCATATTGCTTTTTCAGTAAGAAAAATAACTTTATACACACAATTAAGATCACCCTTATAAAGTACTGAAACTGAAATTTGTCTCCTGTATGTTAAATACATAAGGCAGAGCTGAGGGTATTTCTGTGATTCAGCAGGTAGCATACTGTCAAACCTTTCTGAATAAATCTATCTTCGTGTGTGCAAGTGCTTGTTACTTAACATTATAACAATAACATTTCTAAGTAATTTCTAAACTATTTCTAAATAGTTGTTTGGTTGGTCTAAGTTGCAGGATGAAGAGTGTGCTGGTTTCAGCTGGGGTTACCCCCAACACAGTGGAAGAATTGGACAGAAAATAACATTTCAACAGTTTTTTGGAAGGTGTAAAAATCATCTAGAATTCAGACTAATTGGCGTATCTCCAGTTACAGAATACCATGAAACTGAACACATTCTCTGACTCTTTTACATCTTTATAAAGATTATTCATTCACAGCTTTACTCTCTGTTTCTATTTTGCTATCATGTTTGGGTTATCTGACCTTACCAAGCAATTTCTGATTGGGTTCCCTTCTGCAAAGGAAAGCTGATTTCATACCGTATCATTTCAGGCACATGAAATACTATGCTTTATCTACACAGGGGTTCCCTCACCTTATCAAAATAAACCACAGCTTCTAGTGGCAGGTGCACCAAGTACTCCAGTGGGTCTGTTTGGCATCTGGAATTCCCAGCCAGGATCTGCAGTGCCCACAGTGAGCAGCTCTGAGGTGCACACACACAGGGAAACTGCCCTTTTAAATGTGTCTTCTCTAGGTTGCATGGGACTTCCTGATCAGACAAACAATAAGAGAATTTTTGGACTAGATGATAGCAGAAAGTCTGCACCAGAACGAAACTATAATTGAGCTACATTTAGAGGTTATGCCTTCAAGAAGAGTCATGGCTTTCTTTGGCTTTGATGTGGCCTCGATCACATTTTTACACAAACTGATGTCTCAGTATTAGCTAAAAACTCATGTTAATTTCTTTAAGAAAATATTTCTCCCCATGTTGAAGGATGCACACAAGCTACCTTTCAAACTAGGCTTATTTCATGGAGAATTTACAAATACTGTAATCTCTTTTTCTTTTGCCAGTTGTCTCCCAAGGTATGCCATGATAGGTACAATCTCCTGTTCATTGCTGTCCCACCATAAGCTCTGTGTACAGTTCAGTTGTCAAAGGCCCAAAGCTGCTACTGCTCTGCAAAAAAAATATATCTGATTATTATATTGATATTTCTGCCAACTTTGGTCCTAGAGGACTGCATAACTGAGTCCAGCTCTGTCTGGAATTGGAAAAGTTGACATCAGTTTGGATATGGAACTTAAGTCAGGGCCTGTCCTGGTATAAATAGTTTTGTAGATCTAAAAAGATTCCTTATAGATCTTTTTAATGGACCCTCAAGCTTCTGAACATGCAGATACTCTTCCATAATTGATCTTGACTGCATGCACAATAATAAATTGTAATGTTACATTGGAAAATCCTTAAAACACTCCAGATGGCCATAAATCAGAAAAGCTGGTGTTGACTGCTGGCACTGAAAGTGAATATTTGACTTTAGGACAAAACTTTAACCTTTTAAACTGAGAATTAAATAGGAGTAAACTCACCCAGACCATTGGAATTTTGGTAGGTGCAGAAACTCATTACTGTCTACAAAGTACCCTTCAGATTTTGTCAAGAAAATATTACAGAACTCTAATGTATTATATTATTATAATGATATCTTTCAGGTTCTTGAATACCTAAAATAGTTGACAAAGATGAATGAGCTGATTAAACAAAGGGAAGCTTAATATAACTCTGTGGTGAACATCACCAGCAATGGAAGAGGCAACACAGAAAAGTACATGATATTTTAATTGAATGTTAGAAAAATATACATTTATTAAAAGGTTATTGTGCTTCAACATGCCAATGCTCTTATAATTTGTTACAGCTTTTGAATAGTTCTCTAACAAAGGGATGTTATTGCAAAACACTGTAAGAAAAGACGCATATTTTACTGATTTTTTTTGTGGTCCCCACTAAAGACTACTCATCATTCTAGACAAATGGGAGGGGAAGAAACAGGCTGCAGAAAACATCAAGCTAAAGAACAGGATGTTCTATATTTTTAAGTCCTAAAGACACTGTCTTGTATTCTGGGTATGTTAAAGAAAACAGTGAACTATCATTGGGCATCAGTTTTCAGGAATTTTTAGGTTACAGCTTAATTTTTCATTCCAGACTGATTGACAGAGCTGTTTGAAGAGATAATACTTTTAAAAACAAATGTAAAAAACCCCACCAAAACAAAACAAAAGATTATTTTCTGAGTTGCTGTTGTAGAAGCTGCAGCTGATTTTGAATTTCTGGGTAAGACCAAGAAGAAATATAAAACAAGCAGATAATGGAGGAGCCTGGGATGATGCACTGAGACAGGCGACAGAGATATTAGATCTGAAGCAGCACAAGGAGGAAGAGCTTCAGGGACAGAACAACTCGTGGCAAAGGCAGCTGGCAATCCCAGGAGGAGGGGCTGCTGTCCTTGACTTGCAAGGAGCTTTTTGAGGTTTTGTTGATAGAGGGTGAAAGCAGAGGTGTAGAAGGGAACTCTGGTGTGCAACAGTGACCAACATAGTCGATAACCTCTGAGATACAACTTTCCCTAAGTGCTCTATCATGTGAGGAGAACATATTGTGCATCTCATCTGTATAATTGACATGATAACTTTATCAGGGATAAAAGCAGCAGGAAAAGTAGGAAGTTTTATCAAATTATACTTTTTGATACTTAAAAATCTGTAGGTATCATGCCCATATCCACAATCTCTGTTTGATATGAAGATCCTACCAGTTGATACAAAGCTTTTTGAATAGATGACCTCTCTTTTGCACTAAAATATCGAGTGAAAATGAAACAAGTGAGCTAATAATTTATGACCAAAATTACATCTCTGAAACAAAATATTTTCTTTTTATGATTTACTTCTATTCATTCAAGTCTGTTTTTCTGAATTTTCAAAGATTTTCCCAACAGGACATCTATCTTGCTAAACTGAAAACTCTTCCCTATGTTTGGAAAGTAAGATTCTGCTAAATATTTCAGATTTTCTAATTTTTATTAAGAATTGAACATTTTGTTACCATGAAAATTTGTTGTGATAATATTGTCATGTCATAAAAAGTATAATTAAAAGTGTTATATCTGCTAGAGAGGCTCACTGCCTTTTTTTTACACCTTCAGTATTTTTTTTTGCTTTTGTTTGTTTGCTTATTTTTATTTTCACTGGGATCCTTCAAGTTATGTTGGTGTAAACCAGAACCAGATCTAATGGATCATATTTATTCATACTATAATGCCACTTATTTTGGTGGCTTAGCTTAAGGATGAATTTATCCTTATATATAATAATATTTGCTTTCTATATAGAGCTGAATTTTGAAAAGGTATTCCAGATAACAGCATTTTTTTTATTGCAGTAGACAGTAGCTGAGATTTTCCTGCCCGTACCAGAAATAACAACAATTTTGCTTGTTCTTGCTTCAATGTGTTTCAACTTTAAAACAGCTTTACTGGTCCCAGAAGAAGGCTTTTTGCAATCTGATTTACAGTGATTCCAGGGACTAGTCTGAAAGCAAAAGGAGGAGAGAGAAAGGAAGCAGAATCTAAAGCACAAAATCAATTAGAATTCAGCTCTATTTACACATAGAAACACCATAATATGATGCCTTCATTGGCAGTTGTCCCCATGATGAAATGGCCAGTTACAAGGTCTGAAATGGATTATAAAACATTCAAAGGAAATTACCTTTCACTGGTCCATTCAAATAGATCAATTACTACAGCATTTTATTTCTGTGGAGTGATCTATACAGTAGCTGGTTTGCGTAGAACCAGAGTGTTAATCACATCACCTATCATTTTTAACAAGGATGTGCCAAGATAAACTCTGCTCTATGTTACAAAATGAATAGGAACACTAATAAAATACAACTGCTTGACATTTTTTCGTTTTTCATGTGCTGTGCAAAGAAAAATTTCAGGAGAAATACCAATTATAATATTCCAAGAGAAGGCTGTAGCTGCAACAATGTGTATTTTTAAGGTGTGACACTGTTAACACCCAGTGGATCCTTTAATCTCCATCTCCATTGTTATCCAGGCAACAATTCAAAAGCACAGAAAAACACTTAAAAATAAGAAATATAAAAGCCTTCATAAGGTTCCTATGTGGCTGTCACAAAACCTCTAGAGCAACCTTCCAAAACCTAGCTCGAAAATATCAGAGTATTCTTTTCTTAGGAAAAAAAAAAAGATAGTGTATACAGTACAGATTTTCTAGGCTGAGAATATAATTAATACATTCATAAATGTATGCACTGATGATTTTGCTATTACTGCTACAATTTCTATTCTGTTTTTAACCTTTTCCAAACTGCAGGTAGAACAAGGCAAATTTTCAAAGCAGCTTTTTACTTGCAGGAGTACACTGTCTTGCTATTGCCTGGTTTTCCATCCTGAAAGGGCAGACAGCAGTAAAAGGCAAAAAGGTAAAACTTCCACAACTCAGGGTGATATTTTTAAATGTTGTAGGCGCATGTGTGGACAATAACCTTTTTTGGTGATGTAACAGGACAGATCTATTCAGGCTACACTGCCCTCTTTCTTTATAGTGAAGGCACAAAGACAATTAAAAGCACCTGAATGCAGAGCCTGCCCTAATAATATTGAAGAGATTTAACATGTAGGACTCAGATGTGAGTCCAGATGGGAACTGGACACTGCCTTAGCAGGACTTAAAAAAAGGAAAATGCTGTTAAGATGTGGTAAAATGAACATTTGCACCTCCTCTCAGTTTTGGGGAGTTTTTAACCTGAGCTTTATAATGTATGAACAGCTATAAGCTTGCTCTAGGTACACCCCATCACAGGGGAATTAGCAAAGGAAAAGGACACCCAATATACTAAATATGTCTCTAGGTCATAAACTCCAGCAGCCCTTTTTAGACTGGACTTAAGCAGGTGCCTGGAGAAACCAGGATATGTTTCTCCCAGGACTCTCAGACTCCAGCTCTCAGCAGAAGTCTATAGACTTCTATTAGGAAGGTGTGGGTTTTGCATATTCAGAGCCCTCAGTGGAATCCTCTACCAAGGAGTTGCCTTCAGACCTGCATAAACTTTAAACGCTTTCAGTTTCCATAAACAAGGAGATATGCAGCTTATCTGCATTTCCTAGTGTGAAGGACAGTTTCATTAGGGACCTGCCTGTTTCTAACACCACTTGAGGTCCACTTTCTCTTGCACTGGAGCAGACAGCCAACAATGTAGTCCTCTTCTTTTCACTGACATTTTACAGACCTTTCTTATATCCACCTTCTCCAGAATGAAGAGATTTAATTTATTTAGGGACTCCTCACATGTAAAATGCACTGTACCTGTGACCATTCTTTCTAATTTTCTCTGCAGTCTGAACTCTTCATGCCACAGTCATCCTGTGCACCAGGCCTCATTGATACACATCATGACACTGTAAAAAGCTCGGACTGGACTCCCATCTGTGCAATCCCTTCTTCAGTGCTGTGCAGCTTTTGTGAGTAACCATCATGAGCAAAATCAGTCATAACATATTCCAGCTGTTTATCTGCAAGTGGCAAACACGTGGTTTGCTAGGATTAGGTCTTCATCTGGGAAAAAAAGACTAACAAATATGAGATAAAGAAATGCATTTTTGCAAACTGATACGTGATCGAACAGAATGAATGTAAAGAACATTACATACAATCAAAGCCTGGTGGTAGGTTTCACCCCCATTTTGAACAGGTTAAAATTACTGTAAATGAGGGGAAGTGGTGAAAAGAATGTGTCTGGAATTCCAGAAGAGGAGTCACAGGCCGCAGGTTTTGGTTTGGGGCCGTTTCTGTACACGTGCACTAACAAGGTTGCTTTAGCTCTTAGGATAATTTTTCTGCATTATTTTTTTCCTGAGATTTCTCTTCAGACTTTGTGAAAGAAATAAAAAAATGCTGTATGGATGAAGAAAAGGTAGAAAAAAGTAGTGACAGAGATGACAGAGAAGACTATAAAAACTTTCAGCCTAGTGGCATATCTTGTATCTTCTTGCAGTTGTGATGCTGTAAATGTGAGAGCTGTTTGAATTTTCCAGTGATAAAAGTAATTAAGCATGCACTGTATTAAAGATCCTTAGATTCAAAACCAATGAAGTATGTTCTAAGTTCATTCCCAGAAAACAGCCAGAGAAATGCAGACAGCTGCTTAGCTGACTGCCTCACATATCAAATATATTGGCTTTGAAAATAGTGAAACACATCACATTCATGAACAAGTCACTGAATAGGTTTGTGCTGTATGAAAGTCACTAACAGACCACTTTCACAGCCATTCCAGCATTTAAAGTAATTTGTGGGAACTTCAGCTGATAAAATAAATTTCAGTTGGCTGACATGTATGGATAATAATATACTTTCAGTATTTCATGTTGATGGAACTGCATGAAATACTTCAGACAAAGTAAGTATGGTTATGAAGGCGTTGGGCTGCTTTCCCTGTCTTTTAAAGATTCACATCCTGAAAATGGGTGCTCTATTGAACAATGTAGTTCTGGAAGAAGCAGCACATTTTCTATATATTAAGACTTGGAATTTCTCTATTTCCCCTTACAATCCAAACACATGCAGGTTTTTTCCCCTCTTCATGCCATGCACATTAAGCAGTTTTCTTTACAGGTTGCGGCATAATTTTCTAGTTGCAGCGTAACATACAGCAACTTCTTGATAGTCAAGCTGCAAATCACACATTCAGAAAAGAAACACATTAACCTTTAGGGCTGAATTAACACTTTTGGTGCTACATACTTCAAGTTTAGCCAGTATAAGATCCCTAAACAAGCCTGTACAGGTCTCAGATTTTTATCTCTAATTCCTTACAGTTAAATAGCCTAATTCTAAGACTGATAGCAATCTAATGGGACAAAAGAGATGTTTCACTTGTGCATTGAACATTAGTTGTCCTGCTGGAAGATTATGGGGATAAAATGGATATCTGTCCCAGAGGTGAAGAAGTCATGAATTTATTTCTAAAGAAAAATGGAAGGACAGTTTTCAATGCTGATGCCTACAGTTGCCCAGGGGCTGCACAATTCTGCCCCTTTCCTACTTATACCTTCCTTAAGTTCCTTCTAGACACTTTATCCCATGAGACCCTATGCCCTCTTTTCATGTATATCTGTATGTAAGAAATAATTGATAAAAACTAGTAAGAAAATGAAATAACTGTCTGAATGGAACAGAATCCAAACAGCAATGTCCTAAGTAGGTTTAGGTTAGTTACTGGCCTGAAGGAGGGAAAGCTACAGCTGTGACAACTGTGAAAGCTAAGAAGAAGGGAGCCTTTTGAAAATAATAACTATTAAGTGGGAAGCTGAAGAAGTCATGGAGAGAGAGAAGTATGATGATACTTTTTATTAGGAGCTGTAGTTATAGGTACACTGGAGACAGCGACCATCCATCAACACTTGCTAATAGGATAGAAAAACAAGATTATTTTTACGTGCAACCTGTTCCAGACAAAAGACACTTTGGATTTCTCATTACAAAAGGTGACTTATGTGACAGTAGAAATAATTTGCACGTGATCAGAAAGTATCTAAGAATTAGAACTTTACATCCCGCTACCAAAAAAGAAAAAACCTAAAATCTCTGGTAGGAGACACATCTGCTAGTAAGTGATCTGGGAGTGGGATATATCCCTGGTGATCTTTTCTATATTGGTTTTCTATAAACCCTCCAAGTGCTGGGTAGCAAACATGTGTCTCAGATGGACATCTCTTCAAAGCAGGAAAGTGTTCACTTCAAACTGCCAAATACATCAAAACACGTTTATTATCCTGTAATGAATGGTATGTGTGAAGTGAATCAGGTGAGAAGAAAAGAATTACATAGCAAAATAGGCACTTACTGTACTATGGGCAGCTGTATAGTTAGGGAGCTTATATAAATTACAGTGTATTGGATTTCAGACAAGGTCACCAGATAGACCCAGCACAAGACTGATGAATTCAGAAGGAAATGAGAAATATTACTGCAGTGCAAAAAACACTGCAATCCAACCTGTACAGACTTTCCCTTTGCACAGAGCTGATTGTGTTACAAATTTAGTAAGGAAATTTCAAACCACTAAGCCTGCTGTCACACTGCCACTGCAAGTATCTCCCTTTGACAATACAAACCTTAACAACTACTGTGACTTTACTTAACAAAACCATTTTTTTATGTGTTTTGTTTTTTTTTTCCCCCCTGCTGAGTTCTGGTTGCACAACCCTGATTTGATTGTATTACAGCATCAGCTTTCATACCTGTTTTAATAATTCATGGAAGGAAAAGCACTAATATTACACAAATGGAAACTGCAGGTAGAATTCTTTCATTGTCAGTTTGTAGTTGGTTTGTGTTTGGCTAGAAAAGATAAAATAAATACCTTACAAGAAGGAATGGGCTGCATAGAACTTTCTTGTTTAGTTCACAAGGCTTGATTTGGAGTTACAGGAAACTAGAGAAAAGGGTCTGATCAGTTGTTTTTGTTGGGTTTTTTTTTTGTGTGTGTTTGTTTGGTTGGTTGGTTTGGTTTGGTTTTGGTTTTGGGGTTTTTAATATGTATTCAAAATGAAGGTACTAAGTTTCACATCCTGAAGAATTTAATAACTTAAATAAGATCAACAAAGTAACTAAGGCAATGGTGAAAACTGCCCCAAACCTAAAGAAATTACAAGAAAGCAATAGAGAAATGCTACATGTCATTATGTTTCTGTCTTTTTAATAGACAGTTCAGAGCTATGACAATCTAAACAGACAGAGTATATTAAGCAAAGGATTAGTAGAGTCAAACCCACTGTTGTGTTCCCAACCTACTCATGCATGTTGCTTTATAGATTTGCATAGATAGCATCAATGTTCACATACAAAAGACGTAGGTACTTACTACTTTTTACAGAAGACCTGTGTGCAAACTGGCAATTTTTCAGATTTTCTTTAAATGGACAGTTTTATGAGATGCTGGAGCACCGTCCAAGGCTTCAGTGCCAAAAGGGAATTATTTAGATATCTAGATTCTCCTCCAGCAAGGAAGCAGCTCAGTATGTGTGTGTTACATGGCAAATAAACCATGAACAGGAGATATGCATTCCTCTGAATCCCAAAGGCAGCTCTGCCATTTATCTGAGCCTATGAAGCACCCTAGTCAGAGGCACAGCTGCACACAAACACAAAGGCAAAAGGTGATTGCAGTTCTTCATACACTAGGAAGTGCCAAAACGTTTCAGGATCTGTCAACCTTCTTTGGTGAGCCAGCAAACACTGTGGTGCTCAACAGCCCTGCTTGCTGCTTAAGGCTGAGAGTAAATCCCAAGGTGCTACAGAGCCTGCCCAGCTCAGCTCTTGAGTGGCATATTCTGCAATGTCAGTGGGCACTCAGGGCTGGCCTTCACTAGGAAATGCTCTGTGCCTTGCCACATCTTCCCCCAGAGAGCAAAATACTGAGCCTTACATAAATAATATATTTGGAGATTACTTTTATAGAAGGAATATGTTTTGATCAAACTGAATTTTTGCTTCATGAGGTATTAATTCACAAAGGGATTCCATTTTTTTTTTGCAAAACTTTTAGTCTTTATACCTCATGTTCTTCAAAGGTCACCTTTACAGAAGTATTTTGGTACTCTGTTATAAATGACTTAACTGGCTTTTTTTGGTCACTTTAATGAAGCTTAATGAGAATATCTCTTCACTTATACATGGTCACACAAAGCTGTCTATCTGGTTATATTATGCAACTTATTTTGGAATGCAGAATTTACATGGAAAGAAGGTGGTTCTTGCCTTTTTATCAGCTCTCCTAAATCACAAAACCACTATCAAACCACAAAAGGTTAATGAAGTCCCAACTTGTCTGTCAGATTCCAAAGTGGGAAAAATGTCAATTGCTGTTACTTAAAAATGTCATTAGCACATTTGTTTAATTATGTATGAGAGACATGGTTTTCACAGAAACTCCTGGCTGCCATAATGCAAGCAAAGGAAAGTTTTTAGAAGCAAGGTTGGAAGTCCCTGACTAACCCTCTGCCCCTCTTGCTGGCCCACCTCTGTATGCACACAAACATATATATGTAAATCATGATCTTTGCTGGTGAGTCTGAGGTAGAAAGATATACATGAGAAAGTGAGAGAAAAAAGGATTCTCAATAGAATAAACAGAGGAATGAAGTGAAGAGTTCTCAGATGAGAAAAAGGGAAAGAAACCCAAGGGGGACCTATTCTTGAGACAAAAGGTGAGGCATGGAGATTCATTATTCTCTTTAGCTTCTGATTTTCAGCTGCCTAAAACTGGGACCCTTGCCCTGAGTGTGATGAATATATATAATTTTCTGACTTTCTTGAGAGCTGCCTAGATCAGCTTCCTCCATTGCTAGCTGCTGGGAACCCTAATGCTCAGAAGGGACAAAAGAGAATCATGCAAAAATGGCTGCTTGGTAATTTAAGAAAAATGTCAGATGTGTTTGAAAAAGGACTGTTCAAACTTGTGGCTGCAAATGGCAGTTCTTCACAATTTTGATTCTGCTCTCTGAACAGAACGTGGGGACTATGAATCCATGGAACTAAAGAGAAAAACACCTACTTCTTGATCCAGCTAATGTTCTTTCAGATTTATTCACCTCAATGCACATGGCTGGTCAGTACTGTTTCCATGCAAGACTGCTCGTTGTGCATAGCAGCATTAGGCTCACAGCTACTGATGAGTGTTCTGTGGGGCTTGAATGCCTTACATTTGCCCAAAGCAGAAGGGCTACTCTTCTGTCTGACATGACATTTCCCCAACAGACAGGTTGTGGCTTTAAAAGTTTAGTTTCTTTACCATAGGAAAACTAATGACTTCAGATAATAAGACAAGACCACAGAAAAGGACATTACCCTTGCTTTGGAAAGAAATCTACTTATTCAACATTTTCAAGCTTCAGAAGGCTCCAAAGCTTTTTAAGGACAATCCTTTGCTATTTTTCTACTTCTCACTACTATGCTGTTCTCTTCACTGTACCAAGAGGAATCGTAGAATGTCCTGAGTTGAAAGGGACCCACATGGATCATCAAAGTCCAACTCCTGGCCCTGTACAGGACAGCCCCAAGAATCACACCATGAGCCTGAGAGCATTATCCAAACATTTCTTGAACTCCAACAGGCTTGGTGCTGGGGCAACTTCCCTAGAGAGCCTGTCCAGTGCCCAAACACCATCTGGATGAAGAACCTTTTCCTAATATTCACCTTAAACCTCCCTTGACACAGCTTCATGTCATTCCCTTGGGTCCTGCCTCTGGTTACCAGAGAGAAGAGATCAATGCTGTTCCTCTTCTTACCCTCACAAGGAAGTTGTAGACAGCAATGAGATCTCCTCTCAGTCCCCTCTTCTCCAGGCTGAACAAGCCAAGTGACCTCAGCCGNCCTGAGAGCATTATCCAAACATTTCTTGAACTCCAACAGGCTTGGTGCTGGGGCAACTTCCCTAGAGAGCCTGTCCAGTGCCCAAACACCATCTGGATGAAGAACCTTTTCCTAATATTCACCTTAAACCTCCCTTGACACAGCTTCATGTCATTCCCTTGGGTCCTGCCTCTGGTTACCAGAGAGAAGAGATCAATGCTTTTCCTCTTCTTACCCTCACAAGGAAGTTGTAGACAGCAATGAGATCTCCTCTCAGTCCCCTCTTCTCCAGGCTGAACAAGCCAAGTGACCTCAGCCGCTCCTCATACGACTTCCCCTCAAGGCCCTTCATCATCTTCTAGTACCAATTACTTGTTTTGCTAGCAATTTCTTGGCTTTGCTTTTTCCTAACCAAACAAGAAATCCAATGTATCCATTGTTCCTGGATACACTGCAAAGCTTGGTTTACCCCCTGTACCTAGAGGGAAGTCTGCAAACTTTAAACTGTATCTAAGTTAAAACTTAAGTAGCTACCTGTAGAAGTCTTTCTTGAAATGCCAGACACGAATGTAGACTCTGACTTCTGTCCTAGTTCCAGATGGTGTTTCCCAGTATAAGTGTATTTTTGGTTGCTTTTACTTTTACCAAACTTGAAAGACACACAATGAATGAGTCTGAAAACAGAAATCACCTAGCCCAGATGCTACTCAACAGTATCATAATGATGGCAGGATTTTTTGGGTTATGACATCTGTTCAGAGTCCTGGCTTGGTGCTGTAGCTGCTGTCAGCTCCATGAGTCACTGTGATGCTGTAGTTCATACAGGGGAGTTCTCTCACTGCAGCCCACTTTTGTGTTATAGTTTACACACATTCCAAATATATTTTCTGGAATTGGTAACAGGTGCAGACCTGCTGCAAAGACAGCCAGTCAGTAGCTCTGGTGCTTGCATCTTGGAAATATTTCCCATGCAACTCTGGTGCTACAGCTAGGCTGCTTGTCTGTACTCATGCAAAGAGGCTGCCCCACTCTGAGCCTTGCCTGTGGGGCACAGCACACCAGCCTGGCTGCGGGGATGTGAGCCTTCATCATCATCCCTCACCAGGGCATCCTCTACCTTTGGGGTAGCTCCAGTTCAGCTGTAGCCCTCATTAGGGTGCCACATGCCCTGTAAGGTTAGGAAAGTTGGCTGCAGCTATGGGATAGGGAGAGTAATGTACCCAGAGGGTTACAATTTTTACTTATGAAAAATAATCTTTCACTTCAGATTTTCACTTGTACTAAAATCACCTACAGTCATTTTCTTAACATACGAAATACTGAAATAGCTCAAAAGTTAGGCTTCTTGTGGAAGAGGAGAAGATTTTCTTCCAAAGATTATTTCCTTTTTCCCCACTGAACAGCGATCACAGAAATCTAGTATTTCTCTTTCTAATCTCTCTGTTCAGAAAACCTGGGTGACATTAGGGTCAGGCTATTCTTTTGTGACAGCTGGCTTGCAGGATCACCATGTTATACTACCTGGCCCATTTTCTGTTAGTGACTGGAAACTCTGGAGAAGGTAATCCGAGTTGGCTGTCGGAACATTTTCATTGTAACTGAAGAGAGCCATTACTGCTATTGAATATACTTGTCTCATTCACTGGGTATGCTATGAAAATACATATTGGCTTGGGGTTTTTTTCCTATCTCAAGTACTAACTTTTCCACTTTTTGGTTATGTTTTTCAAAGGAGAAATTTTATGGTATATGATACAGAGGTGTAGTGTAGCATCGTATTCTTTTAATGACATCTCATTCCCAGCTCTTCCCACCCAGCACTTCTTTATCTCTTAAAAATAAGCAAAAAATACACTCATGGAAAATCAGTATTTTGTCCTCTGAAGCAAATTTAATGGTGTGTCTATAAGTGGATTTTGCCCTCAAGCAGAATGTTGTAATCTTGAGGACTTGATTTCCGTGACTTTAATAAATCTTTGTTAAAATGGTTTTGCAATCTGAAAGATCAATACAGGGAACAGATACATGTCTTAGGCAAAGGAGGAAAGAACATCAGTTGCTTGAATACCAGATTTCAGCAAAAAGACCATGGGTAATAAGCACCAGATCCTCAGTAATTCTTTCCTCAGTAATACAGCATTATCTACCTCTCAAAAGCAAATATCACAGACTTGCACAACAAACAGCATGTATCTTGTGGTGGTGATATACAAAATTAATTCTGTACCATTGGTTAAAACACTACTTCAGGCTTTTGGTGTTTCATGGTTTTATTTCTTATCTTCTCTTGAAAAGTTCAATTGTTAATGGCATGGCACATTGAGGAGTGAAATTACAACTTTTGTTACTCTTATCACTGTTTCTTCATGTATTTTCTGAGAAATCTACATCACACACTAATGGCAGCAGTTCCCTTTCAATAAGAAAAAGTCCTTTTTAGAATTCACAGTCAAAGTATACAAAGGAGCAATGTGTCGAGAGTTCTCTTTCCATCTCTAGTTGCTGTATTTGTCTTCTCAAGCCCTTTGGATATCAACAAAGTAGAAATAAAAAATCATAGAAATAGGCCTTTCACTTTATCAACTCAACTGGTGCATGATAACATGCATATGTTGGGTGAGAGTCCTTTTCTTTCTTTCGGTGCTCCTGTTTGGGGAAGAAAATGTTCCTACTTTGGGTAATAACTATTTTGAGCACTGGCACAGAACTCAGATTCTTAGGAGATCATTTATATTACAAAGGCTCACTCTGTACTTCCTCAGTACTTAGAGGCACATTTCAGCTTCCAATCCAAAATCTTTTAATGGTTTTTGAAACAAATTAGAGGTTTTACTTAGGCATTTTAAAAAGAAAGAAAAACATGTATGAAAGCAAAGTTAATATACCAGTATGTCTAAAACAGAGAGAAAGTTGTTCCATCCTTCTCTAGTCTTCAAACTGTTTTCTGATATGTATTTGACCCACACACAGTGTCTTTGTAAAAGGGATTGTATTTCTTAAAGCCAAACGGGAAAGTGATTCATAACATCCCATTCAAGATGACAACTGCACCAATGGTCTAGCTAACTACATATCTATTTCCAAATGTACTAAATTTAAAGGGATGTAGTCACAGTATTTAGTACATATGTGATGTTGCATGATGGCTAGACAGATTAGATGCATTCTTGCCATAAAACGTCTACTGCAGGAGGCAGTGTTTATTCACACAGTTTAGACTACCTCAATCAGCCTTTTTGCATAGATGTTCAGTTCACTTGTAGGCCAGAGACTGTTCTCAGTGAGTCCAATGAAAAATTCACTTGAAAAGGTGCTACACAGTAAATGTCTCCCCATATTGTGAAAGGGCTTCCTGTTTTAATGTCTGAAAGCAGAATTTTGTTCTTCACTATTAATTTAGTAAATTTTTAAGTCTTCTATTTGACCTTTCATAAAAAATGTTGTATTGCTCTGTTTAAGCTGATATGCTATCAAGGTGGAAAACTGTTTGTCCTTCTTAAATAACCAAAGGAAAGAATGAACCTCCTGTACTACAGATAAATATAGTCCAATAGGACAAAAATAGGAGGAGGAGAATCAGTTTGGAAGTATTTTAAGACATCCTTCCCCCCCACACTATTAGTGTTTTTTTCCTACTATTTTAATTGACTTAAATAATTGATGTGCATCCAGTTTGACACTTTTATCCATGTTTTTAAAGTCTTCATGCTCTTATGGGCTTTCAGTTTTTGAGAAAGGCACTTGACTCTGCCAGTTAGTACCCTGTTCCCAAATAACTCTATGAGATGTGTTTGCCATGAGAAACTGCCCCTCACTGAGCAGCAAGTCCTGCTGTTCTGCAAGATGTGACTGAAGATACAGGAAGGGCAAAGCAATAACAGAACAAGAAAAGGAGAATAAACCACCCAATAGCTACTGCATATTGTCCTACTGCATATTATCCTAGGTGCTTAGGGAGGAAGCTACAAGATGCTACAAGAGCCCTTTCAGGAGAAGCAAATCAATGGGAATGATGGATAACTTGTCTCCAACCTATATTTAGGGAAAGAGAAAATGTACAGATGAACTTAGCAAAAAAATTTTGGAGCTAATTTAGCCCTTCTAATTAAGCTGGATTATCACTTCACAGGTTTGATTTTTCCCCCTGTAATTTTGTTTAATAGTTCCTCACTCCTCCTAGGAGGTTAAGCATGACTGGAGCCCTATGTGAACCTGGATGGCCCAACCAAGTGAAATTTTGTACTTGTGCATTGAAATAACCAGAATCATTTTACCAACCAGTAGACAGCTACTAGTAGAATTATCTAGATGTTATGAAACAAATTTAAAATGACAAATAGCTTCTCTCTCTTTATATCAACATACACCTGTGGCCATTTCTCAGGAGTATTTTAAATAATACAAAACCTCTGTGTTCTTCTGGGAAAGTCTTTCTTACTGTTTTAGTTTTCTACATCTACTGTCTAAGTAGCTTCTACCCATTGTCCTCATGCGTCTAAAGGACTCTATGTGTGCAAGCCAGGTAACTGCTGGGGCAAACCAGCACATAAGAGACACCTGCAGATCCCACTAGAAAAAGTTCTGTACTTCCAGCTGAAACAGGCTTAAAGTACTGTGATTTATGTTTCTAATTTTATTACTTTATTGACTTCCACTTGGGAGCTGTTCATCAGAGCCTAAAAGACAGCAGATGCTTTGTGCTGATCTGAGAACCTGTGCAAAGCATCTGCCCAAGGAGATTGAAAACTGAAACACTGTCTGGTAAAAAAAAATTACTGCTGGTATGCACAAGACATTGTAAAACCTGTGCCTTAGAAGTTCATTACTGATTCAAAGTCATGGCAGGAGGGAAGTGACATTATTTGTTCAGGCAGTAGTGCTGAACTGTCATACAGTGGTCCAGAAAAATTGTGTGCCTATTTCAGTCCTGGACATCCTTGTGAGATTCTCTCCCACACACAGAGTCCTTGCTTGCAACAAAGGACCATACTGTCACCCACTCCCTTTCCCCTGGTGGGGTGGGTGAGAGACTCATAGAGTCATAGACCATTAAGGGGTTGGAAGAACCTCAAAGATGATCTAGTCCCAACGTCCCTGTCATGGCCACCTCCCAGTAGACCAGGTTGCTCAAAGGCTTACCCAGCCTTTGAACATTGACAGGGTTGGGGCATCCACAACCTCCCTGGGCAACTTGTTCCGGTGTCTTACCACGCTCACAGCAAAATACTTATTCCTAATATCTAACTGAATTTGAAGAGTAAAAGTGGGAAAACTCATGGGTTGATGCTAAAACAGCATACTAATTGAAATGAAGTAAAAAAATAATAAAGTGAAAACAGTAACAATAATAAATATAATGAAAAGGGGAAGGGGAGAGAGAGAGAGAGCAGTAAAGCTCAAGAAAGAGAAGTGATGCACAATACAACGGCTTCACCACCTGCTGACTGATACCCAGCCTTTTCCTGAGCAACAATCTGTGTATCCCAGCCAACTTCCCCAGTGTATACACTTAACATGATGTTCGATGGTATGGAATATCCCTTTGGCCAGTTATGGTCAGCCCTGGCTGTGTTCCTTTCCAATTTCCGCACTTGCTCACTGGCAGAGCATGGGAACCTGAAAAGTCCTTGATGACTCACCAACAACTAAAACATCCATGTGTTATCTACATTATTCTCATACTAAATCCGAAACACAACACTGTATCAACTACTAAAGAGAAAATTAACTATCCCAGCCAAGACCAGGACAACAGGAAATACAGGTGGAGACACCTTCCTGTGAGAGATGAATGCAGCTGTAAATGTGTCACTGCTGACCATTTGCCTATCACTCACAGCTACTTAACTTGAGGGAAGTTTGGAAAGAAAACCCTTCATAAAATTAATAAATAAAAGGCTTTTCTTTTACTTCACTTCTCTCATTGCTCGGGTGCTCTAGAGTTCTGCTTATCTTGTTTCAGGGACAAAAGGTATCCTGAGGAGATTTTCCCTTCTGAATACAGCAATTTTTGTGCTAAGTAAATGGAATTAAACAGTCCCATTTTTGTAAGGATTTTAATATATGAGGCTTTTGCCTTCCACTGTTAATTTACAGGTAACTTGAATTGCTTCTGTCTCACTTTTGGAAATTAATTAAATTTAAAAGGTCACCTCAATCACAAGGCTGTAGTCTAGCATTTCAGATGGGCAAATTCTAAAATATTTTAGAAATATATTTGATAGTTTAGTTTTGGGGATTTTTTTTTTTTTGGCTGTTTGGTTGCACAGTTGTCCTTTTTTTTTCCTTCAGCACAGATGTAGTGCAGCCGGATGCTTTGCAAATGTCTGTATGTCTTTATGGTATTTGGAAAGGTCAGTACAAATCCATTTTTTAAGATTACAGAGCATGCAATGCTTTTTAGCTCACATATATGAGCTATTAACAGTGAAAACCTATTTCTAAGGGAAAAGAAAAAGACTAGAGTGAAAAAATGTTTTCCTGTAGCATGGGTACTCCACAACCAGTGTTACTGTAAAATACCTGGACCTCATTTGAGTATTGATATCAGGCCAAGATGGGTATGTGGGACCATGACCTAAAGCAACATAACACTTTTTCTCAAGCCTGAAAGACAGATCAGTGCTTACCTACAGTCCTTATCTCCTATCAATGTCCACTTTGTTCTGCTGTTCAAATGGTCCATCTGTGATTCCAGCTCATGCACTGGTAATGGAGCGAGTGTAAGTGTACACCTGTGCATCAGGTGAACGCGAACTCTTCCGCATCATCTACACAAATAAAATATGGCATCTCCCATCTCAAGTTAGGTACGTCCTTGAAACATCAAGGTCAGTAGCAATTGCTTTGTACTTCATGTAGGATCAGTGGAGAGGAACAATCACAGGAGGTCACACTGGTCTTCATGTCTGAACGCCCTAGAGAAATACTTGTCTCTCTCCCTTGCCAGGCTCTCCATAGCTGGTAATTTAGGTACTCCTTTCAAGAGGTGTTGCTTCAAGCATTTGGAGGCCAACCTGATTATAAAAGTTAAGGCATTATTGCCAGTGGGAATACCAGCAGAAGTTTTCTGAAATATTCAGTGTATTTTCAGTGGCTGAAGTCAGATGTTGACGATGATTTCTAAATGACAGAAAAACACTCAAATGACTACCCCTGTATTTCTAATAAGGTAGTGTTCTCTTCCCTTAAAAAGTTCTTTTGTACTGTTGTGCTTATGAATTCACTGGAAACAATCATTTGAGGTACATCAGAGCAAAGAGAAAAACAAGGTGCTAACTGTAACACCTTTAAATGTAGATGTGCTAGATACCTGCTTCCCTCAGTGATTCTATTACATCTGTATGAGAACACACAGGACACATTGGTTTCTCTGTACATCACATTTATACTACAGTATGTTACCAAATGTGATACGTCGTTTGAATAAGTGGGATTTTATCTAAAGACCTGTTCTTGAATGACCAAGAGGAAGGTATTAATGATTTCTTCGGTACATTGCACTGCTTGCTGTGTGCTTCTCATGGTGCAGATGACAGAGGGTTGCTGAACCTGGCAGACTGGCAGAGGTGAAGCTGCCACCTCTCCATGCAATCAGTAACAGGAATGAGCACATGTTCTCAGTGGGAACACAGAGAGAGCACATGTACATGTCACACATACATATATATACAAGGACAGAAACAGAGAACAGACAGAATTGTTTCTGTGTCCACACACACAAGGCCCTGTGTGCCTGGGATGGATGTCAGGACAGTGTGTGACAGTGCTGAAGAAAGATCTCGATGTGAGCAGTGATGGGTCTTCAAGTCTAATGGCACATTCTTAGCTATGTTGCCATCCATGTTCTTTAAATAATCAGCTGCTGGCCTCCTTTTAGCTCCCATTTATCCAGTTGCCATTCTGTCAGGAATTTCAATATATGATGAGTTGCATACACCACATTAAGCAGAACTGATAAATTAATGAAGAAAATGACTTGGAAGACTGTTCACTGAACAAGAACCTGATTAGGCTATACCTATCCTCTTATTATTCATTGTTTATATATGCTCCAACAACTGAAAATGTCATGCATATAAATATTTTAAGAAAGTAAATTTCAGGCTTTTACTCATGACTACTAGCATCAAGGAATTATTCTGTCATTCATCTTTTGTTGAAGCAGAAGTAAGTTGCTTTTTAACAACAGGTTTCTGTAACAATACCTACTGCTGCAGGTGCCAAAGCACTGCCCATATCAGAAGCTTTATCTTTTCTTTCAATTCACATAAGATCCATCCAGAAAAGGGAAGCTGCTTTCTAGCATTGCCAGATGAAATACTTGCAGTCATACCTCTAGTGATAAGGCAACATCAAATGACTTTTCAAATTACTAACAACAAAGCAGAAGTCCTTTGATTAAATCCTGCTTTGATTAAGCACTTGAATAGTGGCTATGATCAATTTATCAATAATCCAGAGATCAAAAAGAATCATGAATACGATTGGTCTAACACTTCTAAGTAACAAATATATCAGTATAAAGCAGGATCGGGAACAATTTGTGAACAAAGAAGTGTTAAATCTGTCAGTTAACTGGTCATAGTGAGTAACGTGACCAGCTCCGAGAGCAGAGAAGAAACAGCACTTTCAAAACAGAAAAATGCTCTGTTTTTTTAATGCAGGATCCAAGTGAAATTGGAGAAAGTTGCATTAAAAACCATAGTTGAAACAACCTCATTAAGTATGTATCATTACTGCTGCAACACTGGCAGGTTATAGGAATTGCTGAGCAGGAGTCAGAAGGACAGAAGGATACAGCTCTGGGGCAGAGCAGCTAGGGAAGTCTTCCTGAGCAAATCCATGGTGGCTCTGGCAGGTCTTGGGACTGCCCCTGAGCCTGAGGGAGCACAATGTGAGGCTGTTGGAGCTTCCTTTGGGTTTTCCTGGGCTACATTCATCCTTATTCAGTGTGGCCTTTCTTCCCCATGCTCTTCCTCCAGTCTTAGCTGAAATTCAGGAGTAATGACTAGTAACAAAACTAAAATGTTAGGGACTGAATTTCCTTCTACAAACAGCCCAGACATTTCCATCACTGTGTGACAGTACAGGACACATAGGGCAGAAAATCTTGGACAGAGCAGTGTGTGTGGGATAGAGGCAGCAGTGAGACATTTCTAACTTCTGATTTTCAAATGGGTCAGTGCATCTGGACTATCCACAAACAACATTGCCAAAACTTTATTTAATTTTTTTTTTTTTTAAACTCCATTGTCATTCTAACAGGAAACATACAACTTACTAAAGAATAAAAATAAAAATGCAACACCAACAACAATGAACAGATCTTCCCTAAGAAATAATAAAAATCGCATCTTAAATTATCTCCAAAGTAATTTTTAGCCCAGAAAGGGAGGAGAGTCAGGAGGCCATTGGGACATAGTTTCTGGCATATGCAAGCATGCAAATAACAGCTCATGAGGTCTGAAATTGCCAGCAGGTATCTCTGGATGATATCAGACACGACTGAATGCATAATACTTCCGGATGAAAGCGTATAACTACAGAAGAAATATGTTCCAAGATAGATCCCTGGCAGGACTTTGAAATTACTTACCACTGGAAACGTTGTAAGTATTTAGTTACTGAAACAAAAGCCTCAGCTCAGATGTCTAAAATGCTTTGGGGAAGTGCAACCATATGAGGTTAGGAAGCAAAAGTAAATCACTGGTCAGCAGATATAAACAGATTGCTTTGGACCATGCCAGGACAGTTTTACTGCTCTATTGCAAAGCTGAGATGAGCTCTTGTTCTTATTGTACGTTTTGTCTTTTTGAGCTCTAGGTTCAAAGTTTGCAATCATAGTTTTGTCAGAGGCAAAAAGACCTCTGGAAAAAAATGTAGGCAAAGTTCCTGCTTCCAGAGATTGTGAAAATCAGTTTCTGGTTTTATGATGTAAGATTTTTTTTTTAAGTCTCTGAACAGTTAGTCACACCTTTCAACCAAGATTAATTGTACCCTGACAAAGTTCTTGATTAGAGGGGAGCATAAATAGTTCCTTAGCCTCCTGTTTGTCCCCACAGATGCTGTCAACCTGTTTTTCACTAGGCTCTTTGCAGATTTCCACTGAAGTCTTTTGGTACTATTGTACCTCTTCTCTCAATGAAATCTGCCTTGGTTTTGGGTGATGTGTTTACAAACAGTCTCAGTTTGCTTACTGTCAGTTCTGTCCACTCCATGGAAATGTGTGAGACTGCTGAGTACAGGCCACTCCTGAATTTTTACTGCTTTTTAGCCATCCTTATTAAAAGTAGAATGCAGGAATTAGTAGAACTGATGTACTATTTCCTTCAAGTCTTAAAAAGAGTTCGGATTTCTTGAATTCATGGGTATGTTGAAAACTATGAGGAGTGTGAGATGGTGTGGTTAAGAGCCTGTATGTGGTTCTTGATGTGACAACCCAGGCCCTACAGGGTGGGGGACCAGCAGAGAGACAGTGCAGTGTGAGGAGCCCTGCTCCTTCTGCAGGAAAAGCTCCTCAAAGGAGGTCCAAACATATGGACAAAATGAGGAGCAATTGCTCAAAAATTGCTCCAGAGTTACATCAACAATACTGCCAATACTGTGGTGGTTCTGCAGCTCCTCTCCTGCCCCTCTTGTTCATGTTGTCGTGATAGCTGCAATCCCGCCTGCAAACGTAACCTGTCCTGCACAAGAGAGGAAATAAATGATACCGGAATATGGTGCAGCATGGGACTGTATGGCCTGTTGGCTTTACATTAGTAAAAGCATCATAGTCCATACTCACATGATTCAAAATCTGAGAGTAGTTGCAACCTGCTTGTCTAGTCAGAAATCTAGAAGGAAAAAGTGAACAGAAAGTACCTCCCAGACTTCAGCAGCCAGTACCTGACTTTTTTTTCAGATACAGGAAGAAGCAAATACGATTGCATTTGATATACTGGGATCTCAAAATTCCCTCACAAATGAAAAGCTTGTTCTGCTTGTGAGATTTCATCCACATTCTTTTGCTTGCTCTGGGACCTCCTATACCACTGAATTTTAAAACTCTGCCTTCTTCCTCCCTTTCTAATTCCCCCCCTGCATAAACAGCAAGAGGACCCTGACAAACATGGGAACACAGCTATTTTTGTGTTCATAAAGACATAGATAAGGCAGAATTTAAACATGCTGACGTATGCACATCACAGCAACTGCTTTCTCTGCATGATCCCAACATATCTAACAGCAATTTTTGACCTTCAAAGGTTTAGGCACTTTTATCAGATTAAGAATTGTCCTCACCCAGTGAAGAATTTACACTAGGGAAGATGTACTGGAGTACAGACATACTTTCTGTGGGTTTGCTGTATGTTATGTTGCGGTGTCAGGCCAGGTCTAACCAGTTATTCATATTTACCATGATCTGACTTTCACCTTCTCTCTCTCTTCAAAGATGGAAATCTTGGAAATACACCAGCTTTTATCAATTAAAAAATAAGTTCATATGACAAAACATTAAAAACATACCTTAAAATTGCGTGCAGATATAATATCTTTTAACGGGCCTCACAACGAGTTTCAGTAGCTGTGAACAGGATGCCCTGGGACCCATTTTATACTCTGTGCCAGTTGTTCTTGCAGCTCTTTAGTGGCACTGTTCCAGCCATAGCTTCCAAACTGAAAGGTTATTTCTGCAGTTGCCCACTCATTGCAAACAATAAATTGCAATCCCACTCTTCAGAGTACAACTCAAGTGGGTCTTGATCCACTAACAAGAGCTCCTTCCTTTTAAAATTTGCAGCAAATTTCACTTGATTTTGCCTCTTCATTACTGGTATAAACAAGATGATAGAATGATTGCAGATGGTTTTCAACATCTGCTGATCAAGCCTCACTTTGCCTCTCTGCCTTTGTTTTGCAATACTTCGGTCAGTGTAACCAACCAAATTGTGAAACTGGGAGTGAGAGCTGTGCAGAAAAAGCACAGAGCCACAGAAACTTCGGCCTCATAGTATTTACAGCAACAAGCCTTATTACCAAATGTAAATGAGTGCCATGAGAGTAAATCGCATTATCTTTTTGCTGAGGTTTTTTTACAGATATTTCCTTAGTGATTCTATTTTACCTAGAGTCTGAGGGTGCTGATGTTTGAAACTAGATAAACATTCTACTCAATCCATTTTTCTTTCTAATTAATCTGTATGAACAAGCTGGAGTCAAAGCAGTCTCTATTAGCTTCTAACTGTGCAATCCTGCTGCACTGGCATTACCTTCAGTTCTAGCATCCACTATTTAACAGCTGTATCAGAAAAGTTAGATGAATTTCTCAAAGAGGGAGGTTGGAAATTAGACATTTAAAATTTTAAGTAATCCAGTTTGAATATAGAGCTAAGCTGCAGAAAGAGCAAAACACATTCTTATTTCTGCAACATGAAAAAAAAAATAAATTGAGGGACAGAAGCACTAATTTAGATAGGGCATTACATTTGGAAAGAAAATGGAAACTATTGATCCTCTAATAATATTTTTGCCTTAGGAATGCTTTGAGCATGGAGTGCAATTACATACCTAGTCTTTCAGCTCAGTACCATCTTCTTCACTAATATGAATGCATCTAAATGAAATGAAAGAACAACAGTAACAAATATAATATTTGTTCATGATGTCTGAGTGCTATATTTGCTATCAACACATCAGCTCTGAGAAAGTCGAACCATAACTTAGTGGGTGGCATCTTAAATGAAAGATAGTAACAACCGAAATAAAGACATTCAAAACCCAGTATGCGCTGCATACCCATAGCATCATGACTGCTATGTTATATACCTGGAATGTTCTGCCTGCTTTACTGAAATGGGCTGAAGTTCCTTGCTAATGTGGGAGCTAGCAACGTGCAAAATATTTTATTTATTTATTTATTTTGTTGTAAAATACAAAACAAAATATTGAGAGTTGATTTTATAAATTTAAAAAAAAAAAAAAAGCCACCATGAGAAAATAATTGTTTAACAGATTATTTGAAAGATGGAGACATCTGTAAAATGCAGTCTCTTCTGTGGTCAGAGAGGTTTGAAAATATGCACAGTTAGAATGATATCAAGAAGAAAAGTTGAGGTAGATTCAAATATATCTAAACTGGCCTAATTGATTTATCAGAAATGTAGTTGATTCTTTATTACCTTTCACTGTTTCCGTATCTGTCTCTCTACTCTTTATATGAGCTAACCATTGAGACTCAGCATTTTCAGTGTGCTGAGCATCACATCATCCAATCATACACCTTATGTCAGAAAAATAACATCAGAAAAATAGCATTGCCTTTATGTGAAACAATCCTCCAGGCTCAAACACATGATCAACCTAATTTGGTTTACAGAGCTATCATGTGTTAGCTCAGCTCTAGTAGCTGACTGCATCTAAGGTCTTAACTTCCAACAAACCCAAGGGAGGACATACAAGCTTAAACCTTGCTGTGAGGGAGAGTCATGCTCTGTGGTTAGTGGTGAAGGGAAGCTCCTCACATGCTAACATACACAGTTTAAAAACTATATGTAGCAAAAGTTTCAAAGCTTTTATCCTCAAGGAATCTTTTCAACATTCCTAGAAGTACCAGTTGCCTACAGGAGCATCAGAGGCAACCCAGGAGTTACACAAATGTTGGCACTCCAGCTCTGCTGCCATCCAATCCTAAGAAGTTACATTTTTTTGGAAAGTGGTGAATGATAGCTTCAGTGGCTCAATTGCTGAAATGAAACAGATTATCTTTGTTTCACATACATATGCATGAAAAGTTTACTGTTCCCTAGTCTTGTATTTACAGTACTTTGCCAGATAATTTCCAATTCACTGCCTATAATTTGCAGATATCTCATTACATTAGCAATAATCATTGCAGAATCTCTATTATTTTAGCTTGTTTTGACTGCTGATGATTGAATCAGATGCCATTAGATTAGTTAATGAAACACTAAAACTAATCTATGTAGTAATAAGTTATCTAAAGAGGCTTTTATAAGAGTTTAAAAGTCACAGAAACTCTGGCTTCAAGGTAATCTACATGACAGGGAGAAAGAACTGCAAAAGGAAAGCAGCTGCAGTAAGGAAGGCCAGTGGGCTTGGTAAAAGGTAGTGAAACTAAGTTTCAGGGTGAATCCTTCAGGCTGTGGAGTAGTCAGTACGCACTGGGACAGAAAGCATGGGCTCTCTTTGCCAACGTATATCTGAAGGCAATATCTAGTTTTCAGCCCAAGGACAAGTTTAAACTGATACCAGCTGCAGAGGGGCAGGTGAGGGGCTGTGAAAAGACTTCCTGCCTTTATACAGAGGGGATGGCTGCAGGCTAATGTAGTACTTCATATAACATAGGCAGCTGTAATATTTAAGTGGTCACTGTACAGATGAAGACACTGTAGGCTGTACAGCACCTATACCTTCAGGACCTCCTCAGACTTTTAATGTGCACCAAAAACCACATGGTCAACTGAGCCAATGTTCCACTCCAATGAGATTTCCAGCATATTAATGCTAGGATGTTTTGAAGTCTTTTTGTATCAAAGGCATAATTTATATGTATTAAAAAATGGCACATTAAAAAATTGAATATAAACTACCATTCTGTTTTCAAAGACATCAGAGATGTAGTAAGCACTGCTGTGCAATGGAGAAAGGGCATACAAGTATGTTTGCATAGCAGAAGATGTAGTTACCAGGCATTATTGAGTATATGAAGCCTGCAGCCCTGCAGAGTAACAGAACTGCAGTTTAAAAGGATAAATAAGTTCTTGTGGAAAAAAACCAAACAAACCATATTTCAAATTAAGCAAGCCACCTATCTTCCTCTTGAGTCTTATTATTTTTAGCTAACCTTGGTTATCATTAGTCACATAATAAATTCATCTATAAGCATTGCTATATCTGCATTTGATATGGATTATATCTATATAAGGCTCAAGAAGAGATACAGTTCCTCCCCTCATGATGTATGTGTCACTTCACCAATCCTGAGATTGCTCTAATGTATTTTGGGTATAGATTTCAAATAGGAGAGAAGTGGAAGGTGTTTGTGGGTTTTCTTCAAGGAATACGACACTATTTCTATTTGGTTTCTCACGTCTGGAGAGGTAATAAATTAGATAGATAGACTCTCTCATTTGTAATTTTCTCTCCATTTCTCTGGGCTAAGTGCTGTTATCAGACCTTCATGCCACAGTCTCTTCCCTTGGCAGTCGTAGCTAATCCAGGAAACAGGAGCGGATTTCATATCCAGACTGTCACATGCAGAGCAGACCAGAGGTGGGTGTGTTAATCTCTGATTCTCCTTGCAGTGCACTGGCATCTCCTGAGCAGTTCCTGTCCTCCTGTTGTGACAGCTGTGGCTGGAAAACAAACAGCTTCTAAGGCATTTCTACCATTTGTATAGAAAGCTGACCTCTTGCAAGGTGTATCATTTTGCATCTCTGTCACAGAGCCTTGCAGGAGGAGCCTTTGAAGTAGCCTTTTATTCATCTGTCTCTGCTTCTGAGCTGAAATAGTAATCAAATAAATATAATAACATAACTAAAAGACAAAGTCTGTCATCCAGACTTTTTCAAGTACTTACATATTAGTTTAAAGGTTTTAAATTGTATGAGCAGGAAGACCTTGATATACATAAAACAGAAACTGCTTTAGTATCTGAATTGCTTTGTTGCCATCAAGTGGTTTAAGGAGGCATTTCACTATATCATGGTTTGATAAACCAAAAGAATTGAAGTTACATGATCGACCAAAATTAACAAAGCTCGATTGAAAATGCAAACAAAACTTGTGTGGTAGCTTTTCTTTGGAATAATATTAAGTGATTTTGATGAAAATTAACAACTTGTACTCCAGCCATAGTGATTAGAAATAACTGCTATTGTAAGATAAAATGCCATGTATTTACTCTAGCTTTCACTTTCTAGGCCAAGCACAAGACTTGGGGGTGTTGATTTGCCTGAAGCTCAGCTTAAGCCAGCAATGTGCACTTACAACCCAGAAAGCCAACCATGTCCTGGGCTGCATCAAAAGGCAATGTGGCCAGAAGGTCAAGGGGTGTAACTCTCCACCTCTATTCCTCTCTCATGAGACCCTGCCTGGAGTACTGTGTGCAGCTGTCGGGTCCCCAACATAAGAAGGATATGGACCTACTGGAGCGAGTCCAGAGGAGGCCACCAAGATGATCAGAGGGCTGGTGCACCTCTACTATGAAGACAGGCTGAGACACATGGGGTTGTTCAGCCTGGAGAAGAGGAAGCTCCAGGGAGACTTTCCAACAGCATTCAGTACCTGAAGGGGCCTACAAGAAAGAGGGAGAGGTACTTTTTACAAGGGCATTTAGTGTGGTGAGTCACTGGTACAGGCTGCCCAGAGAAGCTGTGGATGCCTGATCCCTGGAAGTGTTCAAGCTAGGCTGGACAGGGCTTTGAGCAGCCTGGTCTAGTGGAAGGTGCCCCTGCCCATGGCAGAGGGGTTGGAACTAGGTGATCTTTATGGTTCCATTCTATGATTCTGCAATATTTGCAGGCAAATGTTATAAATAAATGTTACCCAGCACTGCAACTAAGCCAATGATTCGTCTGAATTATCACAGAATTTTGTTCAGCATCTGAATTCTGTTAAGTCAATGCTGATGCTGCTTACGTTTTTGAAGAGTTCCTGGGACTTTTTTCTGCACGTACTTGTTCCTTATGATTAATCTTACCTTTGCTTCCAGTCTCCTGTCACTTTCATGTTGACAAGCAATTCTTAAATCACCATATCCTCAGCTTTTGTTTGCATTGCCTTACATAATTTTAAGAGCAGAAGAACTTTACTTACTATAGAGATGAAAAGATTCATATTCTCAGATTGTAAAAGCCCTTTTGAAAAGCAACAGAAAAGCCTTTCTACTTGTCACTTTTGTTGATTTTTTCCCAGCTCACAAGTGAAATTTCTGGTGGAGTATATTAATACCATTCAATGGTAAGACACTTTTTCATTATTTCCACATTTTCTGCCAAATACAGTACAGTGACAACTGCTGGAATTTTGCTACACATGGAACTCAGACCAGTCAAACTTACAAGACAGGAAACTTAGATGAAAAAAATAAAGAAGTTCTTACTATCATCCATATGTAGGCACCACACAGACTCAGCTTAAAATTTCCTATTTATATGTAGTCTGAAAAAGGAGGATGTGAAGAAAATCAAAGGAAAATTATGTACCTCTGATTCTAATGAAGGTATATTCCTAGTGATACAAGAACGACTTTACAAGACATTGGTTGAAGGCTGGTTAACTAATTCATATAGTAATATTTTATTTCACACAGCCATTTTTATGTTCATAAATTGAGCACTAATAGAGTCAATGTGCAAAAAAATTAGATCCTTGGGAAATTAACTGCACTGATTTGTAGAGTTTTTGAAAATAATTATTTGTGGGTATTATATATGATGTGTATTGTCTAGTTTGAAGAAGAAAAGTGTTTGTAGTTGTAGTTTCTGATATCTGTCAGATTGACTAAATTTGATTCTTAGAATCAGATTTCCAACATATGGAGGCCAATTTACAAGGCCTAATGACTTCCCAAGAATAGGTACTAATAATTGCCTAATTTATTTTTTTTTTCTGCAGGCAGGCAGCTGCCAAAGTCATCCTGTTCTGTTTGCTGGCAAATGAAATTAAGTGGTCCAGATGGAGGTATAGCTCATTTAATTTTGTATCTAAAAAAATTTTAGCAAAATTTATTTTGTTTCTGTAAATTCAGGTTTACCCTGCTGTTAACACAAGAATCACCGCAAGCAGTGCTGCCTAGAGTAGCTGGACTCTCTGTAAGTGACTGTGCATTGTCATGTCATGAGACCATATGAATGCTGCCCTCCAAGCATGGACTCAAAAGAAAAAGCAATATACAAGAGAATACTCTTCATGCTGTTCCAGAAGAGCACATTGATTTCTCAGCAGTATATCTGGTGAATTAAATAATGGTACAGTGAGGTGCATGCTTAAAATCCTGAAGCTAAATAGGCAAATATGTTTCAAGACTCAGGTTTTTGCAGAAGTTTTATTCCTGAGTGTGCTGGTTTAAAGATAAACCAGCAGGAGAAATTAATCTATTTCACAAATGGATTATAAATCAGAACTATAATTTAATAAAAAAAAAAAAAAAAACACAATCAGTACAAGGGTACAGAGGAAAAAAAGTCCCTTTAACCCACAAAAAAAAAGTGTGTGACCCCCCAGCCTGGGGCACAAACAGAATAGTAATTGTCAACCCCTGTGCTGAGCACCACCTGGCCCTCCTAGGTGCAAAGTAAAAGGAAAGAAGAAACGTGTCAGTGAAGGGGATGGTCCCGGTCCAGTCGAGAGTGGCAGTCGCAGTCCTACTGAGGGTCCGGTCCTCCTCTGGATCTGATCAGCNAGAGAGAGGAGGTGATTCCTCTGAGGCACAGGGTTGGTAGATGAAAGAAAAATTCCAAGATTTTAAATCCATAACACTGAGCGTAAAGCACATATATACCTGTAATACCTGAAACATTAAGACTATCCCTCACTTGTTTTAACGGTTATAAGTTGGCACATTTTTATGGTATAGTTCAAATTCAGCAGGACTGAGTAAATTTTTTAACCTAGGTATGCATCTGTCCGTATATGTGTGTGCATAGATGTGCTATGAATAAATTTAAATATACCATGAAGAAGAACAAAGCCTAAATTAAAGCAAGTTGGAACTCTGTGGCCATTGCCATTCATGTTGTCTTACCATGGCATCCATGCCATGCCAGGGTTACATCCAGCTTTAAAATCCAAAAGGATGTTAACAAAAAATGCCTCTTGAGTCTGCTGCATGCAGTGTCTGTAGGTCAGACAAACACTGGCTGACCTGCATTGATAAGAGGCATGTATCTGCACATGAAAAACTAGCCATTTTTTAAGAGCACGAAGGTTCTGATCTCACATGACTTTAAAAGATGGAAAAGCCTCTTTATAACCTGGTCCTTTACATATACTCTTATATACAGTGGCTTACACAGTGGCATTCATCTTTTCTTTCTAACTCATATGATAAAATATTGCGGAGCGGTTGACCGAGGCCCCCAATGACCACACCGACACGAGTGCTGTGGGCTCAAAAGAGGCTGAACCTTATTGCGGGGAGCGGTTTATAGAGGGCCCCGGGGAAGGTTCTGGAAAGTGGGGCGGTAACTGGAAAAGGATTAGACAAAACTGGGGGCGGAGCTTGTAGCATAGCAACTCACGCACTTATTGGGAACAGCTCAGCAAAGGACCAATCAGGGAACTGGGTTCAGGGCTCAGCGGGAAAACTGGGACAGTGGTGGGAAAACTGTGAGGGGAGAGGAAGACAATATGGAGGGGTCTGAGGGGAAAAACAACAAAGGCAATTGCCATGTTGACAATACATAAGGGACATAACTAACAACAGAAACTTGCTAAAACCCATAACATCTAAATGTGACAAGTGTCTTAAACATCAGGGAATTATCTGTGAAAGTCCCATACCATGCTAGAACACGGTACAACTTATTGTAATTGAAAGTCCGATACTGCACTTCTGCTGAGAATGTAGTAAGCTTTTTATCACGTGCCGGCTCAACAGGGTCTTCTTCATATGTCCACCGTGTGAAATGTTTCTTCCACAGCTCATAGTTTGTTTGTCCTGCAACAAAATATGCCTTATAATACAGAACATTTTAAAAGCTGATGAGTGCAATAGGAGACATTGAGATTACATATATTTAGAGGATAGAACGGTGCAAGCAGCCACTATGAACGTGATACTAATATAGTGAAAACACACATATATTGAAAACACAATATTGTGAAGGCTGACTAGCTACTTCTGATTTATCTCCTTCATGAGAAATGGGAGGATTTTCCAAGTGAAAGGCAGCATTATTTAAAATCTTTTAAAAAGCCAATGAACTAGGCGCATAATAAAACCTGAGTGATTCATTACAGAAGAGCGCAGAATTATAGAAAGCAGAAGACTTAGGAGTCCCTAGGTCCATTCCTAAAGTGAATCAACAGAACAGGTAATGAATTTAGCAGGATTCAAGGAGCAATAGACATTTATCTAGATAACAAAACCCACTCCCATTTATGTTTGTATTTTAGAAAATCAGTAGACACAGGCTTGTGTTGAATTATACATTTGCATATATTAATTTTTATTTAATTTTTATTTTGAATTTTAAGCAATGAAAATGAAGGCATTGAAAGGTGGGGTTAACAAAAAAGATAAATATCTCAACTGACTGCTAAGGAACAGTGTAGGCTCTCTGGAGAGCTACTGAACATAGGCTGCTCTGTAGAGACTGAATGGGCTGGGGGAAAAGGGGCTTAAAAGTGAGGATTGAAATAAAAAACTTAATCTCAGAAAGTAGTCAGAAGAAAGAAGAAGCTTGAGTGTAAAGAATATGGTATTGATGAAAAGCATCTGCTAGGTTGTCATCCAGAATGGGCATGCTGGGGAGAGGGCTAAAAAAGGGATTGAGTAACACTTGGAAGTAAAAGCAAAATATGTTTTGGCTACTAGTTAATGCACTGATTAATCAGACAGGTCTGCACTGCAGGACAAAGGCTAAAATGGGAATGCATAATAATCCTCCTCCAATTAAATAGTCCCTTGTGTTTGAAAATATGATAAGAATTTTGTCATATCTCCACATGGCCTCAGGAATTAAATACACAAGAGAAGGTCCAAATAATCCAGAATCTTTCACTCAAGATTTTCAATGTAGTTCTCTGTCCTGTGCAGAGCACACCAATAGTTACTGGCCTCAAACCAACCTTGTCCCAGTGATCACCATCCTCTGGGCCCAGCTGTTCAGACAGTTTTCAATCCACCTCACTGTCTGCTTGTCCATCCCATACATCAGCATCTACTTTATGATGTCCATCCCATATATCAATGTCTACTTTATGATGATCTTATGGGATCTTATGGGAGACAGTGTCAAAGACCCTCCTGAGGTTTAGGGAGACAGTATCCACTGCTGTCTCTTCATTCACCAGGCCAGTGATTTCTCTGAAGAAGTTTATCAGATTGCTGAAACATGACTTCTTGTTTTTATCAAAGATGAAATGTTTACCTTGAAATCAGGTAACTAATATCACTGGAAACTTACTGGTGTGAGGCTGTTATGTAGTATTTCCTAAGTATTTGACTAATAAATAGACATAAATGTTTTACCCAGGCACAGGCTAATTTTTCACTGTCCATGAGAGATCATAGTCATTTATGCTGAGAAAAAACCAAAATCTTACATCTTTCATGAAGGTAACGACTCTAGAACACGGAGCCCAGTTGAGAACTGAGCCTATATCCCAGCATTACAATCACTCTGCAATAATTTGGCATGAATTCTCCTGACAGCCTATTGCACAGTTCTGGGTGTTTCCATGTGTATAGCTTAAAAAAAGAAAAAAAACCTCACCTGAAATATAAAGCATGACTGAGAATGCCACTTGAAGAATTATTGTAAAGAAAAGAGATGCCATAAAACCCCTACAGTTTATACTGAATCATCCAAAAGAATTCTGCAAGATGAACTTAATCTTTTTGTAATTCAAATGTATTTTGCAAAAAAACATGCTTTGGTGACCATTCATATCTACAGTAAAATCAGGGATTAAATATAAATATTATTACCACTGTAGTAATGATTGGATTATCACTGAAGTTCTGAGGCTGGTAAAAGTCACTGTGAAAGCCAAAGGACAATTTGCTGTCTGAGTTTTAAAATGGGCGGGTTTTTTCCACCCATTTTTTTATTCAAGAATGTCTTGATTTGTATATAAGACCTAATATATAGGGAAAAGTGACAGTTTGCAATGAATTACCTCCATCAGGAAAACAAAAGTCTTTTTTGGGGGGAAGGCAGGTTTTGTCATATTGCAAATATTCCTTCAGACAGATGCAGAGTTTCTTGAAAGATAATATGATGATCCTTGCTCTGTCTTTCCTCTTTAAAATACAGCTTAGCTGATGAGTCAGCTCTTCCACAGTCTCTATTACCATCTGTTTTGATTTAGAAATTAGTTTAAATTACAGATATGGTTTTGGTCCATTCTTCCTTTTTCTTGCTATTTTTAAAGTAATACATTTCTAGGAGGAAAGGAAGAAAGAAAGAAAGAACACCATCTGATTAGCAAATGTCAGTAAAAGATGTAATCGTGACTAGTGCCAGAACGACTTAATTCATCTTCCTCTGTTTCCTCAGGTGGGCTTAGAGGAATATCTGGCTACTTTTGATTTCATCCAGATTTATTGTTGGGGTTATTTTGTCAGCTCAGCTAATCAATTGCATAACAAATGAGAGAATATTGAATGAATTCTCAATTTCTAAATAGTCATGCTTTCAGGTAAGCCACCTAACTGGCAGACATTTGTGCCAGTATATCCTTGTAGCTGAAGAATGTATCTTTATCTCCCAGTACCTAACAAAAGCAGCACAATGAGTTTCATGGCAAGAGTTAGCAGTCCCTGTGCTGCCAACTGTGGACAACCTACCACCAGAAGACCTCTACATGATCATGTTTCAGTCACAATGCCTTCTGAAAGTGGCACTCAGCAGTTGCACATCAGTGTCACAAAGAGTTGTCAAGCACACCTGCATGAAGCATCAGCAGACAGCATACAAAGGGTCTGTGCTGTCAGTGCTGCTTGTCCTTGAAAGCTGTTCCAGTCACTGGGCTCCAACAGACCTCCACCTTTTTCCCTCTGCAACACGCAGAGAGAAATAGTATAAAACTAAATCATATGCTTGTGCTTACAATCTCAGACTTTTTAATATATATTTGGTAAAATCTACAGACTTCCAGTAGATTTTGAAACTTGAAAGACCACTGCGTGTTTTCCTGTTTCCATTCCAACTCATTTCTCTGCTGATGATTTCTATTCAGCTTATTTGTAATAAGCACATCTGTTTTGCTCAATGTTTGAAAACTGGCAAATATCAGAAGTTTCTGTTCTTCTGGACAAGTACATATAACAACAGTGATGTTTTTATGATTTGAAATAACTTAAAACTATAAATTCAGGAACAAGAAAAGAAGATGATGTTGCAACACTAATTTTCATGGCCATAGATCTTGTAAGAGTATCATAAATTTGTTTGTAGTAATCTTTATTTTGGAAATAGATGAAAGGAAAAAACCAGCAGTATTAACTAAAGATCACTCAGGAGATAAAGAACATGTCCACAATGCATAAATGAAAAAATATTGACTGATAGTTAACAAATTCTTACATACATCACATAATTATTTATGGATGATAAACTGTTCTAAGCATTTTTTGGCAGCAGATGAAAAAGAAGCCTGTTGTTGATTCTGGCACAGAACCCTAACATTACTCAGCAACATAGTTATGAGCATTGTAAATATGGCATATGGAAAAACCTACAAGCAGCTCTTTAGATGCATAAGTGATTAAAATTCTGTGTACTTATTTTGTAAGGTCAGCTGTAAACACTCATTAAACTTGAATCTTTGTCATATATCTCAGTTGCTTAGTCCTTGCTTCTTTTCTTGAAGTATCTCCTCCTATTCTCCTGAGCAAGAATCTTTAAAAGAGCTCTCTGATTACTTCCTGGTAGAGATAAAATGCAGATCTCAAATTGTTTTGCTCTTCTCAGTCACCTTAATCTGCCTCGATGGCAATGGTTCTATCTAGAACAAGAAATGGGGTGAATTCTCAGGTGAACCACAGCCATGGCAGCAAAGGCCATTTGCATATCAGTCTGTGCAAAGTATGTGTGTCTTTCAGCATCATTTTAAAATAGACTGTGTTAGAGATGCGAATGTAGAAAGATTATCTTAACGTTGGAGGGGGTTTTTTGTGGAAAATGAAAAGAAATAAGCTCCATCTAAACATGAGGAAGAATATCTTTACTGTGTGGGTGACTGCATACTGGAAGAGGTTGCCCAGAGGAGTTGTGGATTCTCCATCACTGGAGGTATAAAAGAACCATCTGGATGCAATCCTGTGCCATGTGCCTTAGAATGACCTTCCCTGAGCAGGGAGGTTGGACCTGATGACCCACTGTGGCCCCTTCCAAACCTTTCTGTGATTCTTCCAGATTCTGTGAAGCGGGTGGTTGAAAAGAACAAAAATTATTACTTTTTTAATATATACCCCCTTAAGGGAAAAATCACCATCAATTTTGGCAGGACTGGGATAACTACATCTTCCAGACATCCAGAAACCCTGATCCAGGGCAGACATCAGCAGCCCCAGAGTTCTGTATGGAGTCCCTGCAGCTGCCACCACCTCCGTCAGCCCTGCTGCCCACGTGTGACAGTCCAATGGCCTCACCCAGCCCCATTCCCTGCCATGGGCGTGGTGCCAGTGCTCAGGCTTTCCCCAAACTCATGCCTTGTAAAACAAGCAAGGGAGACAAGGAGGAGTCAGGCTGCCACTGGAAAGTACTTGTAGCCAAGGCTTCTACTTGCTCATTATTTCTCTTTGTTCCTCCACAATCACCACCCTCTACACCTTTTTGGTTGTTTTTTTCCCTTGTTTTGGTTGGTTGGTTGGTTTAGGTTGGGTTTTTTGGTTTGTTTGTTTGTTTGTTTGTTTTTTGTTTGTTTTTGGTTTTGTGTGTGTGTGTGGTTTTTTGTTTGTTTGTTTGTTTTTGGTTTTGAGGAATGTGACCTGCATTTCCCTGCTTCTGTTGTGACATGGCTGGGATTCCTCCAACAGTGCCTGGGCTGTGACCAACTCTGTCATTTTTTTGTAACATCATTGCTAATGTGACAAATTGTCTGTAAATATAATGTCCTCAACTGAAAATTGATTTCATTTTGGTTATTGGTCTTCAACTGGAGTGGTTTTGTAGATGAATAAAATTATATTTATTTTTGATTCAAAGTCTGTGTTAAAAGAAAACAAGCTCAAAATCTCTGAAGGGAAGAGGTATGTTTAGGGCACCTGTAAAAGTGTCCCAAACCAGAGCAGAGCTCCTGTCCGATCTTTTGCAACTCTGCAGGCTGCCAGAAAGCTTCATCTCCATACCACTAAAAAGAAGGCACCAGCACTTATTATGGACAAGTACAGGATGCAGCTATATCACAACAACCAGAGGCTCACAGTAATGAACAGCAAGATGTGCTCTTCATGACATCTTTTTACTCATGAGGAAAAAAACCCCCTAAAAATGGCAGGAAGTTAATTTAAGGTAGGTTTTTGTTTAAGACAAGTAAATAACAATTAGTGTCCTTATTTAAGTAGGATTAGCTGTAATGATCATTATAATTAAATGTTGATTTAAATTAATCTAAAGTACTTGCAACCCATTCTTTTTATTTGTGGAAGGTTTAGTGAGTATAAAGTTTGCATCCAAGATCTGTGGATAATGATTAGATAGAGAAGCATGTATTAAAATTGTAGTCTAGCCATTGAACTAATTTTAAACCTTCTGTCATGGTACCAGAAAAAACAGCAGGTTTAACTCTGATGTAACTGCATGGTGGGGAATGGGCTGCTGCACAAGAGTGGTTTCATGAGCCCATTAAATATGACAGAGACATGAGTGACCAGTAGCAGATGGGTGGGAAAAGTGACTTAAGCTGATCTAGCCTGTAGGCAAGAGCATACATAACTTGGGCATAGGGATAAGGGAGATGCAGTGCCACTGTTTGTTAGTCAAATATTCTGCCTCTGGCAATGGCTAACACTATGTGCTTCAGGGAAGGGAAACTTATAATATGGGATTGCTGTGCTGCAAAGTGTCTTTCTTGCTCCAAGTTGCCATTATGCAATAGGAAAACTGTATGGTGCAAGTATACATATTCATCTCATGATGTGGATTGTTGTTTTATTATTTCAATGAACAATTATAAATTAGTAATGAAGTAGCATGTCAGGAGGCAATAATCACCATATACAGCTGGACTTAGTTTTGAACTTCATGCAAATTGAAATATGCCTCACAGACATGAGAATACTCAGGTGTTCCCAGCCTGCATAAAGGACACTAATCTCAAAAAGAGAAACATAACTAGCACTATCACAGGCAAAACCTTTTACAGCTATTAACAGACTTTGCCCTCATAGTAAGTGAGCATATAGCCTGGCTGCTAATGAGTTTTCAGGCTTTCATCACCTAATTTCCCCTCTCTTCCCCAACACCCACAATTTTTGTGAAAGGAAGTGTGCATCCATTTCCATTCTCGACATGGTTAGTAGGTGTTTCCAACTTTCTGCTGAGTTCCTTCAGCACCTACCAGAGGAACAGGTTTGGTAAGAAGTGGAGGACTAGGGAGCCACTGCTCATCCTTACCAAGAAGCGAGCACAGAGTTCAAGGCTCACTGTGCTTTTCAACCAGGATACCCACCTGGCAGTGATGGTGAGAGAAAGCTGGGTCCCTGTCCATCCTCTGAGAGCTGCTTGGTCTCCTGAAGGCTGATAAAGGATGAGACCTGCCCTCACCTGTCTCTCTGCAGCCGAGTGGGTTCCAGATGAGCCCATGGGGAGATGTGATGGAGGAGTGCCTGCTTTCAGAGCTCACCTGGACTCACATGTCAGCCCAGCCTGAGCTTCTTAATTGTGAGAGCAGATGTCAGAGGTGGTGGGAGGGGGCTACCTGCCACGGGGGGTGATCTGACAGCTACAAGTGATGACCAGGCTCACAGAGCACTAACAGGTTGTCAGGACATGTGGGGTAAGAGCAAGGACATAATCTCCTTAAATACAGCTCCCAAGCAAGGTAAGAAGGGACCAACAGAGGCTCTTCATTCTACGGCTGATCTGTGGCCCTATGTACTAGGGCTGGCCCTAGGCACAGCCAGTCAAAGCTCTCAGCAGAGTAAAGAGGTTATTTCACCTCAGTGTCTTGGGTGCTGCAGGGTAGGACTAGCCCATGCTTCAGACATACTTCCTCTCTCTGCACTTGGTGAGCTCTCCAGGGGCAGGATGATGGCTGACAGATGGCAGGACAGTCCTCTGTCACCTTTCCTGTTCATGCACATTTGTGCACAGCAGGCATTATTTGTTCTGAAATATTTGTTTTGCAAAGTGATACTAGTGAGGTGACACTGACTGAAAGACAACTACAGTAAACTCAGAGTCACTCTGGGAATAGTACTAAGATCTTAAGTAAAGCTCTTTTTGTTAAGTAAAGTAGTGTAAGGAAAGGAATGGATAATACAAGAATAATTGAAGATTAGAGCAAAAGAAAGACAAAGCCCCTGAGCTTTGACCAGGAAATACTTTTTTCTAACAACGTTCTCCTACCGTGTAACTACGTTGTGAAAACACTGCCCTCATCTGGATGATTAAAAGTATAATCCTGATTTTCTTGCTACTCTTTGGGGGGAAAAAAGTATTAGAGCACATTTCTACTTAGAAAAAAATTTGTGACAAATCACAGCAATGTAAAATCCACTAGTTTCAGAGATGGAGGACTGTGGCTGTACCTGTTGTATTCTATGTAATGATGCCAGTGTTACAGACTGATTCATGTAGCTGTGTGTTGAGGGGGATCTGAGGAGGAGGGGGGCTGATAACCTTCTTTTCATGCATGCACGTGAGCAAGTTTGTTAAAGGAACTGAACCTTTGCTGACTTATTAAATTAACAAGGGCATAAATGACTTGAGGAAGGGAAACCTACGTCCTCATTTTGTCCAATAGACAAAACCATAACCTGCTCATATTAAAAAATAAACAGCCTTATAGTTCCTTAACATTTGAAGTCAATCCAAGTGGCACAGGGAAAAGATAAATAGAACCACGAAACTCCATATTTTATATTAATTCTTACTAATCTAGAAATTATATGTCTTTCCTAGGAGGGCTGAGAAAGTGTCTTGGAAATACTAAACAAATTGTGCAGTTTCAGAAGAAATCCTTTCACAAAGGGTCTTGATTACCACAGCATCATGAGATTGTCAGCAAGCTTCAAAATACCAACTCTTTATAGCCTTTTTTAAACTTGGAGTTGTTAACTGAATTTCATTTGTTTTATCTGTACTTGAGTATAAAGTGTATGTCTTGTACACAGGACATTATATATATATAATTGAAATAGAGAGGAGAGAGAGCCACTTAAATCTAAAACCTTCATCGCTCCATATTGATAAAATGTGTGAAAGTGATTGCAATCATTGATCCCATATGTAGACCCCACCATTTGCTATTGCATTCTTGTTCAAGAGGAATTTCCTTACCAATCTGTGTAAGTTATGCAGTCTGAAATACCTAAGCCATCTGCATATGTAGAACAATTAGGAAATAGCCAGTAGCTAAAAGGTAGTAAATGCAAATCAGTATATTTTTATAGATGGTGATTATCCAGTCCAATAGAAAATTGCTTCATGGAGGTGGTGAATACAACATTTCATTCAGGGAGGATAGAGATGAGATACATAATGTATATATAAACTTGTGCAGTCCCAGATAAGATAACCACTATAGATTATATAAATTTTCCTGTCCCAGAGCCAATTGATCAAACACCACCAAAGTTGGCAAAGCTCAGAAAGCAAGTATCAGGAACTGCACTTAGTTGTGCTAATAGATGTAATATTGACAAGTCAGAAATGGAATTAGAGGATAAACTTTGGAGGTTTAGAGTTTTAGAAAGTTTGGAGGTTTGAATTTTAGAAGTCAGCTTGCAAAGTATTCTTGGCTTTGGAAAGAGATGTTAACTTTTTGCTTTCTGTCTTTCTCAAGGACAGTGTTATGCCAAGTCAAGTGAAATACTGTGCTAGGGATATTGGAAAAATCCTGGGCGGTTACATAGCAACTGTTCATGTGGGAGTAGTTGTGATGTGACATGGGAGCAACAGGGTCAGGGGCTGGTGGTGGTTTGGAAAAGAACGAACATCCCTTTTCTTTCTGTTAAAAAATGTAAGCAAATATTTTGTGATCATGTATCTGTGGAAATTTGTTTTGGCTTTTTTGGTGTAATAAATTTATTTTGGCAATAAATATTTTAATTTTAAATGATAAATTGTTTTTCTATTTTGAGAACCAGTTTTGTAATTGTTTGTGGTACTTCAAGGATCTTCCCTGCCTCTGCTTATTTTCCTGCCTGGCTATTGCTGCCTGTGAATTTCAAAGCAGAAACAAAAAGAGGGGCAGGCCAGTCCTGGTGAGCTGGCTTTGGCTAGGGTAGAGTTAATATTCCTCACAGTAGCTGGTATGGGACTATGTTTTGCATTTATGCTAGAAACACTGTTGGTAATTCAGGGATGTTTTAGTTATTGCTGAGCAGGGCTCATACAGAGTTAAGGACTTTCTGCTTCTCACCCCACCCACCAGTGAGCAGGGTAGGGCTGCAGAAGGACTTGGGAGCGGACAGAGCGAGCACAGCTGACCCCAGTTGACAAAAGGGATATTCCTTAGTTCGTTATGCTCAGCATATAAAGCTGGGGGAAGGAGAAGGAAGGGAGGATGTTTGGAATCCTGACATTTGTCTTACCAAGTCACCGTTATGCCTGTCGGAGCCCTGTTTTCCTGGAGATGCTGAACTTCTGCCTGCCCATGGGAAGTGGTGAATGAATTCTTTGTTTTGCTCTGCTTGTACATGCAGCTTTTGCTTTCCTTATTAAACTTTATCTCAACCCACTGGTTTTCTCACTTTTACTCTTCTGATTCTCTCCTTCATTCTGCTGTGGGAGAGTGAGTGAGCAGCTGTCTGGGCTTAGTTGCTGGCAGAGATTAAAACATGACACCTGGCTCTTCTTCCAGGCATTCCAGCAGGACTGGCTGCCTTCACCAGAAAAAGAGGAGCTTCACAGTCATAAGGGTTGTGGAATATCCAGAGTGCCTCTAATACCCACTGAGTGAGGAGGAAAGGTACTGCTGCCCCATTCATGCGGTGAACACAGGGTACAAAGTATTTCTGAATCATCAGGGACAAAAAATGGCCTTCAGCAGGGATCCAGGAAGGTGAATTGCATAAATATTTTATGTAAAAGTGCAGGATGCATCAGTGTGCTGATACAAGGCAGCATTATCCCTAGCAGTTTGAGGTGTCCATCATTTCAATTATTAGTCTTTTGGCATGAAAATATCTTCGTTATCTGAATATTCATCCAAAACCTTTTATCATATAAATCTGACATGAGCTGAATTTCTTCTTTTCCTCCACTGACAGTGTATAGGATTACTAAACTTTCAATAAATAAATTTTAAGCAAAAGCCCTATGTCTAATAGGATACATTCAAGGCTCTGTCTTTTAATGTAGCATACCCGGTTGTGTTTTTTTTAATACAGTAACAAATATTTTACACTTAAATAAAGTAACCAGCCTTTATTTCAACCATTTTATATTTCATTAAGGTTGCATCAAATATAGGTTAAATATTACTTTTATTACAGGCAAATAATCCCTGATTTCAGTTACCAGTTCTTCAGGAATCCTCTGTGTTTGACAAGTGAGGCCACAATTTAACAATTCACTTTAACAGAAGCTAAACAGAGTCTTTTTGAGCTGTTTCTGTAGAGACTATTCAAAACTCCTTGGAGTTGTGCTCCTATTCTGGCCATATAAAAGCGCTGTTTGCTTGTTGTCTCAAGTCTCTCAGTAACATGTTAATGCTTTTTCCTGTTCAAGAGGATCAGCTGGACTCCTCTGTAGCAGCATTCAGCTTGGATGGGAGGGCAGGAGATGCCTGATACCAAAGTAGGAGATACAGAACTATGAAGATATCTGACAAAACTCCTGTTGCTTTGACAGAAGGAAAAGTAACTCTCACAATACTTATTTAAGTCAGAGAATGCTACTTCACTACTAAGGAGAAGAGAGGTGCAAGTACATTGCTGTATTAATATATTGTTGTCAATATTTGCTTCCTTTTTTATTGGTTAACTAGGGTTGGATATAATATAACATAAACCATACAAGAATGATACATCTGCAGGGATCTATTCAAACTGTCAAGCAGCATTATACAACTTCCATGACATTTAACTAGTTCTGGCTTTTCAGTAAAGCCCCTATTCCCCAAATTAGAGTGTTTTTTTTTTTTAAAGGGAGAGGGAGGATCAGTTCTTGATTATGTGCTGCTTGATTATGTGCTGCTTACTGAAAGAGGATATTTTATGTAAAGTGTAGCTGACAGTTTTGAGCAATTCACAGTTTTGAGCAACTGAAAATTGCAGGGATTAAACTGATCGAAAGGAAAAGACTCAGAAAACATTATCTCCTTTAGATTTGTTGAAATCTTGTGCATTCACAAGGAAATTGTAAAATTACTCTTCTGCAGACACAAAATCATTCCGGGTGATGTTTCATTACTGTTAGAAGCAAGCTTTAAAGTAGTGTCTAGGAAATGTGAGTTCTGCCAAAATCCTGGAAATTTGTTCACAGTACTGGTGCTAGAAAGGATGGCTTGAGTCTGCAAAAGAAGGAATGTTAAAGGGAGATGGGAAAAGTGAAGGAATGTTTAAAACATCTGTGAGGAGGGGACAGTCTTACTGAGGCTTCAGTTCATTAGTAGCTACCTGTGATTTATGCTACTCCAAGGAGGAGCAGCAAAAAGACACTATTTCTGACAGCCTCCCTAAATATTGTCCTGCCTGTCTCAACCCAGTTCTCCAGGCCTTATGAATAATTAAGCTAAATACATATTTTTACTTAATTAAAGTGTTCCTTCAATGCAGAGGAGTGGTCCAGTTCAGTGCACTGAGCCCTGAAAATTGATAGGCAAAATTCATTTGAATACAGTGAATGCATATTTTAGGGATTTAATTAAAGGCTTTCTGCTAAGCTAAATGGACTGTACATCCCTTCTTAATTTATTTAAAATATTCCAGGGGAAGAAGAAAAAAAAAAAAGAAAAGACTATTTCATGGATCTGGTTTTGTCTTTCACTTGCTCATCCCACATAGCATGTTTAAAACTTACTCTCTCAGCTCTCTCCCACCAGACTAAAATTAATTTGGAAGTTAATGCACTGCTTTAAACAAAAGAAGTCTTGAAAGTAATTAAACCTGTATAGATTGGTATTTGGTAAGTCTAATTTACTTCTAATCTTACGTAGAGTATGTAAGTATATCAATGAGTTTGTGCCCTTGAAAATAATATTAATTTTTAAAACTAATCAGGGCTAATACCTTTCTTTGAGTACTGTCCTATAACTTTACCAAACCTTATTGCTGTTTGTCTTTCTCACCCTCACTGTTTGACATAATAGAGAAGAAAAGCAGAGTAATAGGGTAAAGGACATCAAGCAGTCACAGAAATTCAATGTTTCTATATAATGGTTTCTCTCTTTTGCAAACGATCCACATTTCTTAGTATAGTAATCCTACTGATAGGTGAATGAACATGATTTGAACATAAACATGATACAGGGACATGTCATCTATGCCCAAAATGTACATAGCTGGTAGACTTGAGCTACATAATAGTTTTAATAATCACTAAAAATAGTAAAATAATATTGGAAATTTATGCTATGTTTTATTTTTATGGTTCTCTGAATATATTAAACAACAACGATGTCAACTTTACTTTGAAATTCTGATATTCTGATTTTTTTTTTTTTTTTTTTTTACTAAGAGGCAGAGGGCAATTGTGTGGAAAAAAAAGGACACTTCTCATTGCCAAAAGGAATTTCATCCAAGTCTAGGCTAAACCAATAGTGAGCATAAGTCACATTTTCCAATAGTTGTTAGAAATATGTGAAATGAACTGCTGGTAGTTTCCTTTTTCTGCTGGACAGATGTGTTTACAAACTAGTAGGAAAAGGAATTTAGTTGGCAGCAAATTGAACAGAAACTAAATAGCAAATGCATGTGTGTATATCCTAGAGCACTTGGCAGGCCCTACAGAGAATGGAGAAATGGAGAAAGTGGCATTTCTGAGTGTCTTTAGCTTTCGAACAGATACCAAAATTGACTCTGAATTATTTGTGAGTTTACTTTCTGTGTATATTTTCCATGAATATTTTCAAGAGGTATCCAATTACTATATACAGGGTCTATATAGACTGATCCAAAGAATGATGCAGAAAATGGATTTGAATAGGGATGTTGTTTATTCTTCTAAGGGTTTTATTAGCAGTTCACATTTTCTCCTCCATAACCGTAAATACACATTAAAATTCTTTCAAAACACTGAATGAGATGCAGCTAAGTGTAGGATGTAATGCAAAAGACAGACAAAAATATGACATTGGCTCATGGCTTGTACTCCAGAAAGAGTATACTGGTAGGACAGTTTAAGTTACAAAGCTAGTATGAATGAAAGAATTGTTAGTCAGATCCTTTGCTCAGCATGCCCCATACTACCACTGCTGCATCACACCATGAGAACTGAGAGGAAATCAACTGCATAAAAATCTCCATATAGTAAAAGACAACATCTCTTCAGATTTCTGTATTAAAACCTGATCTTCTTTGTCACATCTTCCTCATAATGGTAGTTGCCATAAAACACTATTCAGCAATGAACTGAAATAGAAAATTAAATACAGGATCTCCCTATCATGTCTTTCCATATTAAAGAAACTTTTAAAGTCATAAATAGATAGTATTGTCATCTTTAATTGAGGCCAAAGAGAACACAAATTAATTATATTTATGATGCTGAAAATCAGTCCTTGCCATTATCTGTGGAATAAATATGTTTTGCCACTGAGAAGAGCAAATATTTTACTTACTGAGTTTCTAATTTTTCTGCAAAAGTTCAGACACTACTTACTTCATATACAGTGGAGGACAAAAAGCCCATTCAGCTCCTAACTGTCCCTTAAAATCATGTTCTTTTGCCATAAGGATGTTGTTGTTGCTTGTGGTAAGTATTACATTTCTAAATGGGCAATAATGTTCTTTCTTTTTGTTGAATAGTAGGCTAGACATTTTAAAACATTTTTAAATTGAAGTAAAGTTTTGTAGTACAGCAAGTATTCTCCTTTATAAGGCAATAAAAGCTTTAAGAAAGACATTTCAAACTTGCATACTAAAGGCAACTAATACCTAATCCCAGTATTGCCTTAGAGAACTGAGGTTTTATGTAATATGTGTGATGGTTTCAGCCATAGTTGGAAATGTCTTCCTGACTTTCATGACAATCGTAAACTACTTCAGGAAATGGTTCCTTTTTGAGTGGGTGAGGAAAATGTTTAGAAATAAATGTACTGGAGAATTCACAAATTATTGTCTGTTGGCAAAATAGAAGATCATCAATGAACTAAAGGGTTTAGGTACCCCATGTGCAGGAGAAAGATCCTCAAAATGCCTGTCTTAGGTAAAGGCGTGGCAGGACTTCTGCTCATACACATGCCTAAAATAGCTGTCATGTTGTCATGCTTTGGGATGCTCAGCCTTGTCTCTAACACTGTCTTTCCTGGAAGATTCACTTTAATCATCTTATGCCTATTTGCTACAGCTGACCCAGTCCAGGAGGTGAGCTTGGGCTATTCTCACTGTTTGCTACCTTGGATTCCTTAAACATGTTACTGTCACATCAATTTCATTTGAAGCAGTATCTCTGTAGGTTGTACTGTGTGTATTATACTACACATGAATTAGTAGCTTTTTTATTAGCTGACCCATGCAGGAAGTGAGAAGCTTGTATTTAGTTCTTTCTTGGTGCACAAGACATCCAAAGCCATATTTCACATTTCATGAGTGTGTCAACCTGCTAAACAAGGGGGAAGTTAGGACTCTGTTGAAACCCTTCCAGAGAAAAAAATGCAGATTCTTATGGCCATGCAGCTGAAGCATGTTAAATACATTTTAAAAGGGACAGAAGTTCAATGTATACATTTTATGTTTAATGCATATTCAATTTCACTCTGAAGTTTTAAGTCCAAATTGGGTCAATCCACTAAAGGTCTAAATGTAACAGTGTTAGTTTCAGTGCTACAGCTCAAAATTTACATCCTAAAACGCTGCTGCCTAAAGCTGGAAGAGCCTGTAGACAAAAACTAAACCAGTAGCAAAAGAGCCCAGATGCTGAGGAAGGCTCTTTAAGCTAAGCTTTATCCTCCTAGATTTTGCTATGTAGGGCCAGTATGATATGTGTCCTTATAGCATATCATAAAGGGACCTAAAAGATTCTCTAGTTCCAGCCCCCCCTGCCACAAGCAGGGACTCCTTCCACTAAAACAGGTTGCTCAAAGCCCCATCTAGCCTGGCCTTGAATACTTCCTGGGATGGGGAATCCACAACTTCTCTATGCAATCTGTTCCAGTGTTTCACCAGCCTCACAGTTATTGTTGTCTTCCTAGTTCAGCCTGTCTTTATTGAGTTTCTGAAGGGAATCTGAACCAGTTCCTCCTAATTCTCTAAGAAGTAGTCAACTTGTAGGCTACAGGATATGCTGCAAATAATCCAGTTTGAAATTGTTTTTATACCATTAGCAAATTTTCATAGTAGCCTTTCATCCTCTCTGTAAGGAGAAATGCTTCTAACAGAGCTTTAGCCCCACATACATTAAATGGAAAATCTGCTTTGTATCTCCAGTGGGAAGGTACCAGGAATATAGATATTGTCCTTTTTGACATTTACCCTGTACAGCAATTTCCCCCTCATATTATTCAGTATAGAAGTATTAATAGGGATGTATAGATTATTAGGGATTTATTCAACAAGATGTCGAACACTTCAGAAAGTATCAGATACTTTTAGTGAACTTTCATAAAAGTCCCACCGCATTCTAACCAAGTGGCAGGATGTGATTTATCCTGAAGAGTCTGACATTCTTGAGACTGAAAGAACTCAAAATTTAAGGCACTTTAAAAAACAACCAAACCAAGACAAAACAAAACTGAAAAAAACCCCACAAAATCCAAAACAAAACATGAAAGAATGAGGTCACAGTGTAATCACTGAGGTCAAAAGAAATTGAAAGTTGTTTTTAAATAACTGCTCTTCCCAATCCTTAGGGGTATAGAGAATTCTTTCTACTAGCAAAATCTATCTGCCCTGGGGTGCTTTATTTCATTTACTGGTCTTCAGTTCAGCTTTGTGATTTTGGTACACTGTAAACCTTACTGTGAGCAAATCCTACTGTGCATAATCCATCAGCATTAAGTTACAGAAAGTCATTCTACATAAGCATTTTGAAAGTCAGGCATATTTAAGAACACAGCTGTTATAAAAACTAAAACATTAGAGATGTTGAAGTGCTTTAGGTTGGAAGCAATATCTGTTTTTATCTAGGTACAACTATAGACTAGATTTGTGGATCAAAATATATCTTCTTTCTCAGCACATTTCGTAAAATCAGACTGTCAACCAATAGAACTGTACTGCAGTTTTGTGGAGTTTATGGAGGAAAAGAATGTATGGACACAAAGTCTGAGGTTTTATCTGCATTTCAGTGAAAGATTCCCTAGGTAAAAAGAAAAACAGTAAGTGGCTTAGGGCTGATTTGCACAGTGAGGGCCAGCTACTGAGACATGCACCCACATCCACGCTGGCATACTGGTCTTCTGGTGAACTTTCTTGCCTGGGCCAGTACATCCCACTCATGCAAGTTCTCAGGGAGCTGATGGCTCACCTCTGACCACCTGCATATGGGTTGAGCAGGCACATCATGGACTGCATACACCCTATGAACCAATGAAACATATTTTATCTATGTAGCTCCCATTCACTCATATTTTTTCTCCTTTGTAATATTTTATTAGGTCTTTCTTTCTATTCTGTTTTCTTCTGCCACTCTCTTCAGATTGAAAATGTTCAGTCTTTGTCTCTACAATAATGAGTAGGGGGGGGGAAGAAAACATGGATACTATGAACTCAGATTTACTGTGTCATAGCAGCTCCATTCCTCATGCATGTACTCCTCATTTATAAGTGAACCACAGAAGATGTATTTCTGCTTTTCTGTTTTCACTGGCAGCAGTAGAAACCGTGTCCAAAGGTTTGACAGCTCTTGTGTAGTTCATTTGGATGGAAACATTGTTCTGTTCTTGCACTTCACTGCCTGTGCGCTTAATATGGAATGGTTTTCGCTGCACTGGAATGCATACATGGATTTGCAAAAAGAATGTTCAAAGGGCAAGCATATAGATGTGAAAACATAAAAGGAGATTGAACAACTAAACAGAAAGCTGGATTAATGGGTGGCATTCTTTCCTTCCTCTGCTAATGTAAGCTTTGCCTTATTTCCACTCAAATGTGTATGAAGAAACAGATCAGTCTCGTGCAAATGGGCTATGTCAAAACAACATATAGTAAAAGGAGCACAGGAACATTTAGTGCCTTTCTTATTCCACCATATCCCATTAGTGCATCACACCTGGCACTAATGTAAATATTATAGTCTTACTGTATTTAAACAACAGTTTAAAGTATAAATATAAGAAGAGAGAAAATAGGTGAACAGATGTGTAGAAAAGTGACATTTTTCTCGTTTAGAGGCTGACAGGTGTTTTCTTTTGCTTGTTTTTGTTTGAGATATGCTAAAAAAACCCAAATAAATTAGGTTGATAACAAAACAGTTCAATTGCCTGAGCACTAGACTGAAAGCTAATACTGGAGTGAAACACCCTTTTTCCTTCTGTGACCTTATGCAAGTTGTTTGACCTCTCTGCCCAGTCTAACACACAATCTGTAAAGCCTGCAGGAAGAATAACAGCTCCCTACTTCAGCATGACATTTGAAATACTCAGTACTGCAGATTTTTTTGAATTTAAGTGTGACTGCAACTTCCCATGCGGGGCAGAAGATAGAAACCTTCTACTGCTGTAATATGTGGTGTGAACCTCTGTCCTGCTCCCAGTCACGCTTATAACAGAGTCAACATTTTCTCTTTTCATTTGATCACTCCTGGTCTCTTTGGTCAGGGAACAGGGACATTTCCTGAATTTCTTTTTGCATCTCATCTACAGGAAAATGATGCATTCAGCTACTTCAGACAAGTTTTTCCACTTAAATAATAATTTACAAAGAGTTTTTTCTTTCCAATTTCAAATGGAGAGAAAAAAAGTAATATTTTTTTGTGAACAGATAATTCAAATGCAATTTTAATCCTACAAGAGAAAACATTTTTTTTTAAAATTTTGCCCTCTACATTTGTTAAATTTTTTTAAATAATATGAAATCCAAAAAAAAATTGTTTATAGTCACAAAATCTGGGAATTTTTTTTTTTTTTAAAGATCGAAATGGGATCTTTTCCATTTTAAAATGAGAGCACACTCCACATGATTGATTATTTCCTAGATTTCAACACTGACATGAGAGAGACTGAAGGATTTGAAGAATCTGAGGTATGTTTTACTTGCTGAGTGGAAACCACAGGACCAAAGGGCTCTCCATTATTCTTGCTGGTTTTGGGTTTCCTGATGCAAATTTTCTCTGTGAGTACTGACACAAATTCTTATGATCACAGGACAAGCAGTTGTGAGACCAAGGCTGATTTTTGGAGGGCAGTCATCAGAGAACCAGTGACTCTAAGTCATGTGCAAGCTGCTCAAGCACAGTACCACAGTGCCTTTCCCACAGTGGAGATGAAGGTCAGGGAGTGATGGTTTTGAGCTCCTTATAACCGATGGAATTCATGACCAATCTGTTATCTGCATGGTAAGGCTTTTGCACTACTAACAGTGTTGTAGAGATAATGAAATAGAAAAAACACTCTGGCCTGTGTTAGACACTGTGGAGTGTATCAAAGACAGAAAGCTTATCTTTTAGCTGGGTACATCACACCCTAGCAAGGAATGGCATGTCTGCATCACCAGAGGTTTGGGCCAAAAAAAAGATCCATGCAGAATCTTAACCAGACAACAATCCAGGAAATTATAACATCCCAAGAAAGAGCCTGTACCAGTGGCAGACCATTTTGTTTTCTCAACTTTATGAATGTACTTATATATTGTTAGTGCCATGTATTGAGCACTTACATATTGTTAGCCCAATACATACTTTTCATTAATTTTAATTGCTCTTTTTACTTCAGTTCTGCAAAATTACTAGTTCTGCATTTAATTTTGCACTTTTTTTAACCCAGGTCATAATGTTCAACACCAAAGCATTATTGGAGAGTTTTGTTACTTTTTGCTTTACACTAGAAGGTCAAATTGAGGGGGGAAAAGACAAAATAGTTTTTCAAAACATATGGAGAAAACAGCCCCTATATGCTATTTCTGATATGATCTCATGAGAAATGCATGTAAGGATTTCCAGCCCAAATCAAAAGAGACCAGACAGTTCTGTGGTGGTGGGTAAATGGACAGCTGGTGACAGCGGGGAGCTTCAAGATTTCATAGTCACTGCCACTGAAAACATTTTCACTTGCATTAATAATCAGTTGTTCATGACCGTTACCTAAACATGCCAGCAGCTTGCACAGATACCTGTTCATCCTAGTTGCAAATCATGTGAGGTATTTTTCCATCCAAAGTTTGCATGAGCTCAGTCCCAGTAAACGCACAATCACAGGATGGGTAAGGTTGGAAGGGACCACAGTGGGTCGTCTGGTCCAACCTCCCTGCTCAAACAAGGTCATCCTAGAGCTCATGGAGCTCATCCTAGAGCACAAGATCACAGGCCAGAGAGTTCTTGAATAACTCCAGTGATAGTGTTTGGAAAGGACATTCTGTTCTAAACCACAGAACATGCACAAAGGATGACAAGCCATTGTGTCCTAGATTATATTCAAATTTTCAATAAAGCAAGATTTAATGGCCAGAGCTACTTTCAAGTTACTACAGAAAGTATAATGAGTGTTATGCTTGCCCACATCAATACGTCAGAATCAACATTTAAATTACCAAAATTACTTAGGCTACCTAATGGGAAAAAACATTAAGACATGAAACTAAGTTCTCAACTACTTTGAAATTCAAAATAAAAAACCTGGAAGAAAAGGCAATAGAAATGTGGTTTGAATATACTAGTGCTGAATCTTTAAATGTTTTTTCCCAGACAATACACAAAAATTATTTTAAAAAGTTAAAAGCTAAGGTTCTGTGGTTTGTTCTTTATTATGTTGACTGAATAATGCATGATACAAAGACCTAGCTTCACGAAATATTAGAAACCTAACTCCATTCCAATGTGATGTCAAGTACAAAGTGTCTTCATGGATTTGGGCTTCAAACTTTCTGCCATTTCAGAGTTCTGAGCTGAATTTATCAAGGGATGCAAAGAATAATAAAGGTTTCTACAGGTACAATGGCCTGCAGATTAAAGAAAACAATAAATAAGACAGAAATAGTGACAACCAACATGGAGAAGGCTGAGGAACTCAAAAATTTTTTTGCTTCAGTTTTCAACTTCCTACATCTTTCAAGACCTTGAACAATAAGTCAGGGACAGGGACAATGAAGTCCCTCCCATTGTAGGAGAAGATGAGGTTCAAGACCACCTGATGAGCCTGAACATATATAAGTCGTTGAACCTGCTGAGATGCATCCCAGAGTCCTGAGAGAATCAATTGATGTAGTTGCCAAGCCACTCTCAAGGGTATTTGAAAAGCCAGGGTAGTCAGGCAAAACCCCCAGTGACTGGTAGAAGGGAAACAGCATGCCCAATTTTTAAAAGGGTGAAAAGGATGACCCTGGGAACTACCAGTCATACCTCAGTGACTTGTAAGATCATGAAACAGATCCTCCTGGAAGACAAGTTAGGACATATAGAAGACAGGAAGGTGATTAAAAACATCAGCATGGCTTTACCAGAGGTAAATCATGCCTGACTAATCAATCTAGTGGCCTTCTACAGTGGAGTGACCACATCCACATGAATGGACAGGGGGAAAACCATGAATGTCGTCTCCCTAAATTTCTGTCAAAGAAGAATTAAGAGCCACTACATTATCACAATACCACAGACAAGCACTCTGATCCTATTTCAGCCAATCTATGACTGCTTGCATGATCTGAGCATCTCCTTATCATATTTATAATACATCTTTCATTTTCATGATTAGGTAATTCTGATCCCCAGTCTCATGGGCAGAATGGCCTAAATATAGAGTTGGCATCATTCTACTTTTGTGCAAACAAGCATGTGTGATGTCTTTTGGACCGCAAACTCAGCTGGACCAAGGTTTCCTACTCTTTTTGTTGTCTGTCACTCCCTGCATTGGCAGCAACAAGCAGCCCTAGTGATGGCAGCACCCACTGTCCTGGGCTCCATGATGTGCTATGTGTCTGTGGCTAGAGTGTTGACAATTCTACACAACTTGTATCGCATTGTCTGACAACAGTACATCTGAGGCTATGACATACACAGGTTGTTGTTGTGTGCTAAAGTTAGGAGATGGGAACATGTATCAGCTAAATAAGTTTCTTCAGAGATGCCAATAGGTCCTTACAGGTTTCTCATGGAGGCAATGGTAGTTACCTCTCAAGCCAGGATGGTACAATTAAAAGAGTGGAGAATGAAAGAAGTATTTGCAAAATCTTCTGAAACCAGTTATTTTGAGTAAAACTAGCTCTCCACCTATTTGACTGACTTATGTACCTGGGGAAGACAATGTTCCTGATCCTGAGAGCTACCAACCAAAATCATCATTGACCAGGAGTTACAACATATCCACTGAAGTATGCAGAAAGATCAGCAAGCTGGGGACATCAATCACAGGTGAGACATATTTATAACTCCCCTGGGTCTAAAGATTTCAGGTCCAAGTGTCTTGGGGGTCTTGTCATACACCAGTGTCATACTGTAGGATTAGTCAGGAAAATCACTGGCTGTCTTAGAAGCATTCATAGCTTGGAGGCACTAAATGATTCATGTTCATCACCCTAGGAAGTCACTGGAAGAGCAGATGACTGAACTCCGATCCTGTCAGTGACAGGCAGGTGTCGAAACCAACAGATCAGTTTTGCTGTCTTAAATCTGTTTAAAGTTCTGACGTGATAGTGAGATTGTGAACTATGGAAAAGTGGTAAACCTATACAGGACTGAGAATTTCATAAACCTAATTCAGCCATGGGTGTGTAATGCACTGTGCAAAAATGTATTATGATTTTAGCTTGAAAACAAAAATAAAACAGTTTTAGATAGAAAAAAAGTTTTAGATAGAAGAAAGAGTTTTAGATAGAATAAGCTAGTAAAAACTTGCCTATTTTCCACTGCTACACTACACACACTGAATGAACTGGGTAAAGCCCTGCATGTTACAGCTGAGATCTGTAATTAGTCACTTAAAAAAATCTATTAAAATCCATTATATTTTTGAAAGCATATTTCTAAACTATAATCTGAAAATACTGCTATGGCAAAGGACAGTAAAAATCACTAACCTTAAAATGGATTTGGCACTACCTACAAAGACTCAGATTAGCTATTTTCTCTCTTTAGTCCTAGTACCTGTTGTATCCTACTCTGACCTGGATTGTAAGGTGGGTGAAGTGAGATACTGTAAGTCTGTACTGTGCATAGGGCCAGGAAACCATGATTGTAACATCTGCATGCTGCCTGTGAACAAAGACCTAGTGCTTGTGGAATCTGGTTACAATAGAATTGAATATTGTTGTATTATATGTATATTTTCTGGTTTCAGGTCCCCCTGTGCTAAAGTATCTACTCTTCAGTAGCCTAACACCACTGATTCACAAGTCAGCATAGAATTATTGCATTTTATCTTGATTTTTTTTCCTGACATGATGTGCTATCTTCCCTAACATTCAGCAACACAATTGATGGTGAAATTTCTCAATGCAGTCCTCTTTGTAGTCACGTGCCTTGGTCAGCTGCTGGGCTAACAAGTCATAGGAGTGTTTGAGCTACAGTTTCCTGCTGTTTTCTTCTCAAAAAATTAAAACCTTGTCCATCTGGATCATATATTTCCCTTGTTTTATTGAGATTTTCTTCCTCTGCCTTTCTGAAGAACTTTAAGAATAGCCTTTTTATTTTCATGGAAAAGTTTCTTGCATGGTTTGGAGCTGAGTACTGTCAGATATATACAGCTGTATAACATACTGTACATCTTGGCCCCATTTTTTAAAACAAAAATAGGTAGCTAAATATAAGCTTATGAATGCATACATATAACTATTTTGTTTTTGATGCTAAATCTTGAAACATTTTAATCTCTGGTCAACACCTATGTAAACATATTTTTTGGTTAACAAACTATAGTGAATATAGTTCTTATTATCTGGTGAGAATTTCAGCCAGCAATTGTGACAGATCCAGCTTTCTTCTCTTCTCAACACGTAACAGCCAGAGAATTCATGTATTGGCTTCATATTGGACAAAATCAAGATGTTTACAATGGATTTAAAATGGAAACACTGAGCCCACTAGGGGCAAATAGTACTGCAAGAGAATTTAGTAGATTTATTTGGTAGTGGACCTATTTTTAAGGAATTCTATGAGGAGACTGTAATGGTATATTTTTCTTTCCTAAGTGGTTATTCCACAACAACCAAGGTTTTACTCTTGAAACTAGACTGCATAATTGAGGTTATTTTTTTTTATATTACTTCTATTACTTTCTAATTAACTTACTCTATTTTCCCTTTTTCTTTTGGTTTGTTAGATCCTTAACCATAATCTATAGTGATTATGCTGCTTTCACTACCTAAGAAAACATTCCACTGAACTGAGGTTCATCATCTTTATTGCCGCAAAGTTGATAATTGTTTTGGGACAGTTCAGTGTAAACGGCATAAGCAGACTGATGGCTTTGTGCAATTGCATGTCAGGTTTTCTGTCATTAAAGAAGTGCAGAAAGAAACTGTGTGTATAGAGTGAACACTTCATCAGCTGCGATCTGCTTCTTGTTGTGTTGTTTCCAACAATATATTTTTTAATTTAGGCTGAACAGGGAAGTAAACAAAGTCTCAGTTTACCGTGTTTGTAAGAACACTATTAATATCCAAGCTAATATTTACAGTTCTGACACAATCCATGCAATAAAGTTTCTACTAACATTATAAACACTAAAGAGGGACCCAGTGTAAATATTTAAACCACAGAGATCCTCATCCAGTCTCAGCTAGGGTAGATGGAGGTGGCAGAGAGTATTTCAAGTCTGTTGGCCAGGTTCTGGCAGAGGCAAGGCAGAACCTAACACTGATGGAAAAGTCATAAAGCCCGATGTCTCAGTTACTATGAGCTGGTTGAAAGGCACACAGCATTTTCAGACTTTCTGCTTGTACTTCAGAAACTCCTTTAGACACAAACATTTTACAAACTTTCTAATTCTTTTCAGCAGCTCTCTCTTGTATTTTCATTTTTCATGGCAAGATATGTTCAGCTGAAGTAACTGATTATCGTGATGTAGTTTTAACAATACTTTTAGGAAACAAATATTTTTCAAATGCCTTATGACCTTCAATAAGCAGAATGAGTCATACTAACAGATGTGTTATTGCCTGTTACCAGATGTAAGTAAACTGTTGACTTGTGCCTTCCTGTGCAACCTCATTGACTGGTAAATGGCTGTCGTTCTATTTGCTGCTCTGTTTAAATAATGCAATCACGACAGCCACTCCAAACACACTTTTGAAAGTTTAATGCAGTGGGCAAAACTGAAAAATGTTGCTAAAATGTAAATAATTTCAGAGCATCTAAGACAATTACAAATCCTATTTTAATAGCCCTTCTGAGGCTTTGAGCAACCTGTTCTAGTGGAAGGTATCCCTGTACATGGTAGGGGTGTTGGAACTAGGTGATCTTTAAGGTCCTTTCCAACCCAAGCCATTCTATCATTTACTGCTTTGGAGACCTTTAAAAAGTACTAATAGGAAATCAAGTAAATTGGCTCCTGTTGTGCATGCAGAAATACCACAAAAGTTCTGGATTGCTAGACTATTTATAAAAACTAGTACATACAAACCAATTGATGTATTTCCAAAGAGGAAGACAGTGTAGAAGCAGTAATGGCCAAGAAGTCTCCTTTCCTTCCCCTTGACCTGCCTCCCTCTCCCTCCTGCCTTCTGCCTGCCTCCCTATCCCTTGGCCTCCCATCCTTTCTTCCCTCCCCTTCTTCCCTGATAAAAGATTTTGGCTATTTTTGCTTCTCATTGCAGAAGTAAATGGAATTGTACATATAACCTCAGGTTGTTTGTGTATTTGTGAGAAACAGAAACTAATTTTGTGTAATTCACATTTCATTCCATGGAGTTTCTGATAAAATGAGAGAGTCTAGTTGGTTATTTCAGTAAACAATTTTATCTAAAAATCTAGTGCCATTTCAGTGACAATGACCACTAGGATATACTACAATAGGACCTACTAGTTTTTCAGTTACTAAATGGTGACTAAATGCAAAATCTTCAGATTGTTAATAACTATTTATTAAAAACTTACGTAATGTTAATAAATACTTTTTCCATTATAAGCATTCCAATGCAATCTACTGGGTTTGATAATAGCAAATATAATGGCTAAGAACACTGGAAACAGCACCTTCTTCTTAGCCTTTAGACAAGGCCTTTCTGAGGTTCTGTTTTCAGAACATATTTCCTACAGCTTAATGCAAACATATTTTGACATAGAAGTATCTTACATGAAGCTGAGCAAATTTGAAAATAAGACAGTTAAACTATGTTAACTTCTACTTTTAATTCTTTATTAAAAATACAGAATTTGTCTGAGCATCAATATAATATTCACAGGGCAATCTTACAAGCTGGTTAGACTAAAGAGGAAAAGAAATTCATAATGGTTCATATTTTACCACTGAATATAGACTATTAGAAAAAACCCAACTATTTGTCAAGTAATGTGATATCTACAGAACTGAGGAATGAGTCCTAGTTGCTTTAATCTCTCTAGTTTTGGAACAGAAAGATATAGTTTTCATTTCTATTGAGGGCACCCTATTACATCTTTCTGGGCTGGTGAAACTGCAAAAAATACAGCAGACACAGCTTTTATGTACCCAGTATTTGAGAATTCTGTGCTAGGAAAGGAGTGGCTCGATGCCATCCCTCTTTCCCAGAGCAGTTGCAAAGCACGCTAATGTTCTTGCTGCTGAATCACTAACTCAAAGACTGGTATGGCCAGTGTATTACTGGAACAATTTTGATGTTCTAATATATGCCAGAAATCACACTCAAGAAGAAATGGAGCATTTTGAATTTTTTTGAAAGATATCTTCTGGTTTGGCAATAATAGATGAGGTGATTCACAAAGATTTTCATTGAAGGAGTTCTGTCAAAATGTTAGAATTCTTTAAATTATATAGTAGTGCCCAAAAAACACTGGATAACATATTTCACACTGTCATCCCATTGAAGTCAGTTGTATACACAGTTATCAGAATTTTCCCTAAGTAAAAATAAATATGTATTGAAGAAGGAAGGGAATAATGCACTGCTTGAGCTGTGACACTAACTATTATATTTTAATTAAATGAAGTGGTAATGAAATTATATATGAAAAAATCTGCCTTTTAATGAAACCCACACATGCATGGAGAAGATAGTACAATGCAAACCCTAAGCTTGAACCTAATACAGGTTTTATCTTTATATACATTCTACATTATTTTAGCAACAATTACCTTGGTTCTTGCCTTGAAATTTAAAACAGTATCTCTGTTCCAGAGAACAGAAATGCAGTCATTAAGTAGGGAAAAATTTGAAGATAAATTAAAAAGTTATCCAGGGTGTATTAAACTGCATGTATTTAGACAATATTTCTGATCAAAAACTAATTGTGAACCTTTCAAATGATTTCACCTTTTACAGTGCTGACCACCTGGTGCCTTTTGATAGTAAGTATCAATTATGTATGTTTTCTCATCTTCACTTTACAATGAATATGAATCCCGTTTAAGCGCAACTTACCTTCATGAAAGAAAAAACTTGAGTAGTATTTTAATAATTTCTTAACTACCCTCTGCCCGCCTGCCTTCACAGTTTCACCATATGAAGATACTCTCTAAAAGGCCCTCCTCTTACCTCTCAGTTTGTTTGGGTTTTTTTTGTTTTTTTTTTTTTTTTTAAATGAATCTATGAACTTCATCTTTGGAGTCACTAGATGTCATATCTCAAATCTTTGTTTTGAGTATACCACGGCTACTCTTTCACACTTTCTCCACTCTGTGGAAGGTATTTTCACTAAAATGTCTTTGCATTTATCTTTTTTTTTTCTTTTTCATTTTCATTCTCTTCACGTTGTCTGCTGCTTTGGTAATACTATCTCCTCATTTTGTCCTGTACTTTGCTGTGTGTTTCTGTTTTCTCTGTACATTTTATCACCTGCTAACACATGACTTATGAAGCAGTGCTGGTTCCACCCCAACATCTCTTAACTTGTATCACTTCTATAACAAAAAACTAAACTTTTCACAAGTAGTCTGCCTAATCCCTTAGTGTCAGTTTTAGAAATTGAATTCTTAAAAATTGATAAACAACATTTAAGCATCTAAAACCCATTCTGCTGAGCAGAACCTACTTTTAGTGTAGCACTTAATGGCTTTCAAACTTGAAAGAATGCTTGTAATATTTATGTGACAAAATATATAAAAGGTGCTGAATGTTTATTTCTCCACTATATGCAGTCTAGGCACTCCTCTGGCTGACACAATTGCATCCTGGAAGTTTTCCTTCATCTCGTCTCTACCTTGCTTTGTCTTTGAGTGGTATGTAGGAATTGTGGGGATGGTGAAAGACTTCCTGAGGTGCAGGTTGATAGAGAACTTCTGTCTTCTTCAAGCTGACTTCCAGCCCAAAAAGCTCAGCAGCCTCTGCAAAGCAGGATGTTAAGTGCTGCAGAGCTGCTTCTGTGTGATCAACGAGGGCGGCATTGTCAGCAAAGAGCAGCTCACGGACAAGGTGATTGAGGGTCTTGGTGTGGGCCTTCAGTCGCCTAAGGTTGAATGGGCTTCCATAGGTATGATATCAGATGTAGATGCTGTTGTCTTCCAGCAGTTCACCTATCTGGGAAGCATCATTTCCTCAGATGCTAAGATTGACAAAGAGACAGGTTAGCAAAGGCATACAGAGCTTTTGGGAAACTCCATAAAAGAGTCTGGGGCAATAAACACCTGAAGAAAAGTACAAAGATCAAGGTCTACAAAGCCATTGTACTGTCCACTCTTCTTTATGGCTCTGAATCCTGGGTTATCTATCGTCACCACCTGCGACTCCTCGAGCGCTTCCATCAGCGCTGCCTCCGGACAATACTAAACATCCACTGGACAGACTACGTGACTAATGTGTCTGTTCTGGAGCAGGCAGAGGTCACCAGCATTGAGGCCATGCTGCTGAGAACGCAGCTGCGCTGGGCAGGGCACGTCTCCAGGATGGAGGATCACCGCCTCCCTAAGATTGTGCTCTATGGTGAGGTTACCACTGGCTGCTGCAAGAGAGGAGCCCCAAAGAGGAGATACAAGGACTCCCTCAAACAACACCTCAGCCTTGGCCATATTGACCACCATCAGTGGTCCACTTTGGCCTCCAATCGGGAGGCATGGAGGCACACCATCTATAACGCTGCTGCTTCCTTTGAGAGTGCATGCAGGATCAGTCTTGAAATAAAAAGACAACACAGAAAGAACCGTGCCTTTCCACTACCACCTGTGGAGACTTTCCACTGTGCCTTTTGCGACCAGACTTGCCTATCATGCATTGGCCTTTTTAGCCACCAGCGCGCTTGTAGCAAGCATGGGTAGAGCCCTTCTCAAATCTTCATTCATGAAGCCCAGCCATGATGATGATGATGATGAAGGAATTATGGACCTTGAAGCATGAATCCCAGTACTTCTCAGCCCTCATACGTGATTAGTAAATCTCTACCCCTGGAGGTATATGAGAACAAAACTTCAGTTTGGCAGTCAAGAAAAGAGAGAGGGAGATGAGGGAGACATCTTCAAAACACTCCTAGTCTATGCTCGGTAGTCAAAAGCATGCCTTCACTCTAGGGCAACAGACAGGCTTCAATGAGTTCATTACCCCACTAAATTCTGAAGTTCTGAAATTAAGTCCAAATGTACACCTGGAATTCTTGAATATGCTGTTTCTTGCATAGCTGCCTGTTTTAATACTTTGAAAAGATACACCCTACAGACCACCAGTTTGGAAACAGGAAGCACAAACAGGAACAGGTCTCAAGAGACTGTTAGGATTTTTGCAAAAAAGATGAAAGAATAGTTTGTTTTGCTGAGTCTGACAAAATCAAGGCTACAAAGGACTACTATTTGTCCTCTTTAAAGTCTGTTCAAACAACAGACACCATGGTGAGGAAATAATAGCTTAAAAGACAATGTTGACCTAGAGGAAATGGTCAGCCCTAGATCATGAATAAATTTACCTTGGAAGTTAAAGAAACATTCCTAACTGTGAAAGCAGTAAGATACTGGAGAATCCTTTTAGCATGAACAATAGAGTCAAGAAACTCAGCAAGTTTTAAGGTAAAAGTTGTTCACCTGATGAATGAATGATATTGGACTATCAGATGACAGAATTTAGTGAAAAGCCCTTTTGAAAAACCATTCGCTTTGAAGTTTCCTCACAGAAAATGTCAGTGACTTAAAGTATTGATTTTGAGAAAATTAGGTTCTCTAGCTGAGAACCATTATCCAATATCCTGAAAATTCTGACTGCATCCACATTAACAAAGCAGTGCACTATATTGTCTAGTTACCTGCTAAAACAACAGTCTGTGAACGTAACACATTTCATACAACCAGCACGCTACAACAGCATAGGAAAAAAACTCAAACTGCACTGGTAAGTTACAAAATCTACCAAGACCACTCCTTTTCAGATTCCATGTTTTTAAAGCTAAGGATGTGGTGTTGTAACACTTCAACTAGCACTTAGACTATTTTTGTGTACATGTCTATTTTCTGTTTACTGAGAGAGAAACACCATGTCCAAAGTGACAGATAAAAAGAATTATGTAGTGACACTAGACAACTTTTGTAGGGAGAAATGTCCAAATTTCTTGTTTCTTGAGAGGTTAGGAAGTTATTCTTTGTCTCCTCAAGTCTGGTCACAAACAGTGACTGAATTACAGTGCTTGGTGGGTTTCAGCAGGCTGGGCAGAGATGAACTGCAGAACCGAAAAGTCCAACCATCCTTGTTAAATGTCAGTTTAGGAGACTTTATCTCAATTTCTTTATCTAAAAATCTATTTAGCTAAAAAATTACTTCAATTTAGAAGAAGTATTTTCCTAAATATTTCATTGTTGTCCATCGTCTATGTGATCAAAATGATAGAAAACTTGAAAATGTGACTCTGAATCGCAACTCTAAACCCTTGCTTGAAAACCAGTAAGGCTCAAGTAGTCTGAAGAAAGTGAAATTGCACAGAACTTAAATTTATGATAGTGTTTGAAGTGTATAAGCTACTTTCCCCAGACTGACAATTAGTTTTTCTAGTGTATGTGGTAAGACAGTGAAGATGCTAACACAAGGGCTCACTGTTTGCTATCAAAATTCTGATCACAGTAACTATCCCATCTTCAGAGAACTGCATAGTCTGACTTTCAGTCTCATGCAGATAGGGACAGGGAGTCATTTGAGAATTAGTTCAAATGAACGGACCAATTTTGTGGCACTTTGAAAATAAAGTGCAGAAGAAAAAGTAAGATTTATATTTAAAAAAGAAAGCATATGTCATTCTTATGTGTTCCTATATTGCATTAGGTATTGATCACAGTCTGCTACTTTTTAGATGGTAACTCTAATTTTTGAAACATTTATTACTAAAGTGAATTTCGTAAGTAGGCAATATTCCTCTTCAGTGATGTTTAGATTTTCCATTAAAAGCAATTAGTTCACTGCAAATAGGTAAACAAGTACCCTCCAGTGACTACCTGACAAACTGAAACTACTCTAAGATATTGCATTAGAAAAAGACTTCTTGTACGGAAGGTACATTTGCAGCCAGAATTGAAAATGGATGGGGTTGGATTAGATCTATTAAAAAAAGAAAGCTTCAAGGATCCCTTGGTGAGCATTGATGCTCCTCCCACAGTGAGCAATGCATACCTACCTCTTTTAAATAAGCATCTGTCTACACAAAATGAGCCACCAGATGACACAAGGTGGTGGCTTCTCACATCACAAGAACTTACTGATATAAGCATCAGAAAACGATTAAAACAGTCATATCTTTGTGTTCTATATATATGTGTTGCTTCAGAGAGAAATCACCTGCAAACTCCTTGAATGGTAAGCGTAATGTAGTTTTCCTGTAGCTCAGACTCTGTGACTCAAATTTTTGTTGGGCCTATTTTTGTTTTGCTTGTATGCAGATTTTTTTGGTAAAAATACAAGGTAGAATTTTTTTTAAATTCATAATGAAATGTAAATTTTGCATAATTGAAAAACTGTATAATAAATATTTTAGTTGATTTTCATAAAATCTACTTTTTCCAAGCAAGCAAATGCAACGAATATACAAATAATATAACATCCTTTCATGTTCAATATGAATTTATGTTTCTTTTTATTGGTAAAATTTTTCACAATCTGTTTTTACTTTTGGCCACCAGACATTGTTTATTTTCCCCAGTATATTCAAATGAAACAAACCAATTCTAAGTATTGTACCTACCTTATTGGTAGATATTAACTATATTTCTAAGCAGTGTTTGTAAAAATGAAATAATTAAATTTGCTAATACTAAATTACACTATTATTGCTGAGGATCTAGTCATAGTTTCATATGTACTAAATATGAAATAGAAAATACATTTCAAACAAATACTCTTGTCTATTCCATTGAATAAGCACACATAACTTCATCTTAGTCAGTAAGACACAATGTCTGACTGACTTTAATGCGGCCACCATCCTTCAGGTAGGAAATTAATGTTCAGGACTGGCTGAAATCAAGTCAATAGTCAACAAGTCTTAAAGACTAACTAAAATAGGCAGTACTGTACTTGTAGCATTTTCATTAAGAATTTTTGCCTTTTCCTTCTTTCCTAAATTCTATTTGTTTAAACTAACTAATTTAAAGCAAAGCTGTATCTTTTCATATTTTATAAATTCAGGTATGTATGTGTAATTTTGCTCAATTATATATGTAACCATTTTCAAGATAATGTTCTCTTTAGTTTCAAAATAAGCTTATTTGCACTATATAACATACATTTTAATAAAGCTAGTTTTTAATAAGTCTTTTAATCTGATGGAAATATAGTTTAATATACCGAAAGTTATGCATCATTATTTCAGTGTAATTGCATGGGCAATTCATTGAGAAGAAATAAAAGCGATACAGACAGCTTACAAAGTAAATTATTGATATTTGAAATAAGTGAAAACCTGAGGTGTAATCTGACATAGAAAATAGAAACTGCGTTCTATTTTGGAAAAAGATATTTTGTTGCAGTTATAGCAGGAGGTGATGATCCATAGAAAGCATTTACTGAAGACTTCCAGTGTTGGTTGTTTCTGGAATGTAGATTCAATTTGTTATTCCCAGATACTTGCACAAGACGTTAGTGTTAATCACTGGAAATGTAGGATCCAGATCTTTCTTTAGGTATCAGAAGTCATGGAAGTGCTTTCAAATTTTGCTTGTACATAGGAGAGTTAGAAGGTTAAGTGAAATCTCTCAGTTCAAACAAATAAAGTATAGTCAGCAGAAGCTATGAAGAAGACAGACTTTGGCTGTATAATCAGTACAGAAAAATAGTCATGTCAGGAGAAGAGAAGAAAGAGGATTAAGCAGCCTTGAAATATAAAGAAATAAGACAAGGGAGAAGAACAGCCAAGAGGAGACAGCATGAAGGGGACATAGTCATAAAAATGAGTTTGAAATGCCAAGATGAACATAGATGAAGATCATGTGCGCTATAGTTTCACTAATGCTACTTTTCCATGTTTAAGATTGTCACCCTTCATTTTTTATGCTTGCAAACTGGTGACAGGGAAAACATCCATAACATTACCCAGCAGTGGTACCCAACAACGATGGGCATGAAAAGGTTTGAGCACTCTGGTTTAGTGGTGAGCTGCACTGCACTCTGAGGAAAATAGTATCAGTATGGCCTCCCTGAAAATGCTGATATGCATTTTTTCCAATACTACCTATTTTCATGATCTTAAAGTCTAGTTCATTTCCGCGTTTATTTGGGTTCCCTGCCCTACTCACCCTCCAAGTGGAGACTTCACTACTTGATTCTGATTTGAAGCACTTTCTGGCACAAATCATCTTTGATATAATAGTTATTTTCTACAAACATGAGTAAGTATGGGTGGATTCACAGTCACCTAGTAATTTGTAGCATATTACCATTGCTATTTTAATCCTTAATGATCAGATTTCTTTTGGAAAGTATCTTAATTTATATCTAAAAAAGTATATCAAACATTTGAGAAAGTCATGAAATTCCAAGACAGTGAGCTTAAAATTCAGTGCCTGTTTTCTTTAGGAGACAATGTACGCATGGAAGTATTCAACAGAATGATAAATAATGCACTAATACAGTTGTGATGAGGAATTATTCCCTTTCTATTACTGTATATGGTAAGGCCAAGTACCTCCCTGAAGAGTGCTATGAATTACTAGGACACATTCTATAGAAGACTAGAAGAGTAAAAGAATAGAAGAATAATCTTCTGTAGAAGAGTAGAAGTTGTGTGATTAAGGTGTCTTTCCAGAGGACAGATTTGGTTGGATAGGTTGTCCATGGAAAAAAAGGATTTCTAAAAAGACAGATTAATGAATGAAAAGTACCATGGCAATGAGGCTACTGTTTCCTGACAGGCATGGCAGTACATATACTAAGTAGGAAAAATCTGTTGAGTGTATGTTAGGACAGCAGTGGTGATGTAAAATACACAGCTGATGAGGAAAGACCAAGTGGCACTAAGAAGTAATGTTTCTGAATGTATTACTCGTTAGCAAGAAAATGCCTGAATTAGATTGCAGGTAGTGTTTAGGCTTCTGAAATCCAGGAGTGTCTTGCTGAAAACAAATAACCTAACCCTTATACACATAAATATCTGGAGGCACATGTATCTTCAACCTGATCTAGTTGAAGATGTCTCTGCTCATTGCAGAAGGGTTGGACTAGATGACCTTTAAAGGTCCCTTCCAACCCAAACTACTCTCTAATTTTAGATACTGTATTACCAAAATTCTCCAATTCTTTTAGATTTGGTACAATTGAAGGTGTATCTTTACAATACCCAAAACTGAAATAAGCTTGTCAATAATAAGCAGTGTAACGCATAAATACTGTGTCTCAGTCTGATTTGACTTAGAGACCAGAAAGTTTCTGGAGCTTGATCATTCAGCTTTTCCTAAACTTCATGGTTAGGAAAAGCCCAGGATGGAGTTCCCAGCTTCACAGATGGTTTCTAGGTTTGGTCAGTGGTAACCGAATGTGAAAACATAAAACCAGTCCTGGAAGCAGCAACAAGAACATGAGTTCTCCAGCATGATGGGAACCAGACTTTGAACCTCAGAGTCTCTGGCTGTACATTGGGACAGCTCCAAGAGGAAGAGGAGAGAGCTTCACTAGCAGGAAGCAAGCTGCCATTTGGTGACTATGACTCTTTTTATTAGATAGTGGAAAAAAATGCTTTAATCTGTTTAGTTTGAGGGAGGCATATGACCATACGCCCAGCATGTAAGAGGCTCTTCAATTGTTCAAAAGATAGTTTGCAAGAAATGGGTTAGCTCCCAGCTTCACAGGGGGATTACTGTCTGAACTGGGTATCTAAGTCACCCCTCGGCTGTACACACTCCACTCTAAAGCATCCAACTCTCACAGGGACAAGGGGTTACGTTCACTTTTGCTACCATGAACCTAAACATTCTCTAGACCCAGCATAAGGTTTGTGTCTAGTAAGTAACTCGAAGCCAATAATTGCTTCAGTTAATTGCTAGACTGTACTGGACACCTTGGGAAGTATCCTTGCCCAGAATGTTCTCATGGAGTGGCAGGCACCTACTTATTACAATAGATATTAACAAAAAGATCAATTTATACTTACTTTCAAAGCATAGATTTCCTCCACAGGCCTCTACTGAAATGTCTTCTTGTCCAAAGTATTAAGAGTAGGACTCAAAATCTGTAAGATATTATTTCATATAATATTTTATCATCAGAGAAAAAAGACTGTAGTGTAATATAATTCACTATTGTTTTCTACATCCTGTTCTTTTTTTTCAGTTAGGCATGTAATAAACCTGTCAATACCTTAAATCCTTCTGCTGAGCATACTAGCATGTTCCTTACTACAGCAAAATCTCAAGAAAAAAGAATGTCATGAAAAATCCTCTACACGTAAGTGTAAAGTGTTAGTCAAGTTGACCTTGTTTGTTTAGAAATTACAGTAGCATTTTTTTCTCCATGGCAAGTACAAGCACGTTTATGAAAATTTCTGGGAGACAGTGCATTCTTGTTTGTTTTGGCAGTAGCTGTTTAATTTCTGTATGACTATAATCATTATCTGAAGTAGTATCATGACTTCATTTGGCTTACTGAATTAAGCTGTCTCAGAAATTTCTTAAATATCATTTTACACATTATAGTTTATATAATAGTGGTGCCAAATAAACCACTTCCAAAGCAAAAAAAGCATACAGTACCTCCTTTTCATTACTGACACTTGCTTGAATTTATGGTTCCTGGGTCTGAAAAATTAACAGCATTGCAATACTTTATTACTAAGGCTACAGTACTGTAATGCTGCATATTTACTGTATATACCATTTAATTATTAAGCAATCATGTTTTTAATGAAATGCTGTACTATGATTGCCTTAGTGAATTTTCCTTGTACTAATGGATCTATTAGCAAGATCATGTTTGAAATAAAATGGTAAAAATGTATTTTAATCCACTCTTGGGAAAAACAGCTGTATGAAAGGTTACTCTTCGACTACTTCTGTGAATTAGTTCCTTATGTCAAATCATTATGCAGAAATAAAAGCTGTGGTCAGCCCACTTAAAATTCCATTTGAATTCTACTGGGAATGGAAAACCTTTGTACTATTTTTCATGCTCTAAACATTCTTCTGAACATTTACTAGAAGACTGAAAACTAGCAGTAATTTTAAAAGAAGATGGCAGTATTGTCAGATTCAAGAAAATTAGTAAAACTATGGTTGTTCGAGGTTCATGACTTCTATTGTTTCACAGAATTCCTCTGACTGTAATTTAGCGAATTTGAAGAAAAAAAAAGGATGATAGATTTACTAATGCTTACCAATATTTTAGTGACACCTCGATTTCCAGATAATAATTCCTACAGAAAATAGCACTTGTTTTCCTTATACAATATCCACACTGTTGAGTTTTATTTCTCATAAAGAGGACTATGGGCAGCAGAAAAGTCAAGGCCAGACTAAGAATTCCAGGGGACCTCACCATGGTAAGGTGAACAATCTCACCAACTGGGGCTGCTTCTAATCAAAGTGCCACAAGAAGTATTTAGTAATAGAGAGAGCTCCTTCAGTGTCTTAATCCCAAGTGATAACTAGAATCATTTCAGGCACTAATGGCTAGCTTTCTTGAGTATGGCTTTCTTGCTATAGTATAAGTGACCCTCTTTTGGTCACAAATAATGACATATCAACAAAAATGTACCTTAAGGCACTGCTGTTGAGCATAAGCAATACCTACAACTACAGCAGGTTGGGCGCGGTGTGGGGGGCCAAGGAGGAGGGGGGAGCAAAGAAAAGGTTTTGTCCCATTTTTTAATGTTGCCTGATAATTAGCAGGATCAAGGGTCTACACCACGAGCACTTAAACCCACCCAGTTAGTTGATCTTAAGATTACTTAGTTAAGGTTTTGTAACTTAAGCAATTTACTGTAAGTGATTCTGGAGTTACAGACTCTGGGATCAAAACATCAAATACAGTGTTTGTAGAGAGAAGTCTGGTGTTATACATACCAGTGAAACTCTCTGAAGGAATCAGCAAGCATAAATGGTACAAATGATGCCAGTGATAAGGGGATTTGGGAAGGTTCTTCAAAAAGGTTTTTCCTCACAATCTCATAATGAAACTATCTAGGATGGGCAAGAAGAATTTCCTGAATTTGGTTAAGCATTAAAAACTATGAACTAGGAATACAGCTTTGAAAAGCAAGGAGGTTCCTTAGGACTCCTAAAAGTCAGTGTAAAATGGTGTAAAGACCTTCTGATGATCTCAGAGGCACTACTGAATTTTTAGAATGACCAAAAATGCAGATGACTGAACAGGATCTGAAAAGATTGATGATACAGTAATGAAAAGTCAGATAAAACTCAATGTTGATAAAATCTCCGTGAGTACACAGAGGAAACATAACCCTAACTAGCATCATGAGTGTGTACAGCACGAGTGCTATTTATTTATCTATCACAAATCAGAAAAGGGGTTGTGGTGAAGCAGCAAAAAGTCCAACGAAACTTACTTTAGTGGCATTCAAAAAAAAAAAGACAAATAGATTTGTGAACATTTATGAGAGAAATAAAGAAAAAAATTGGACAAACAATTAATACTATTGGTCGAATATACCTTGACTGTGTAGGACTTGCCATTCTATTTCAAAAGGATCATGGAAAAGATTCAGAGTAACAGGATGTGGCTGTTCAGAAGTAAAAACCCCAGCATCTGTAAGAAGGAAAACCATATGAACAAAGGCTCATCAGTGAGAAAAGGGCTGGAATAACTTTGTGAAATTATGAGCACTAACAGGGAGGAAAAAATGTGGAACTCTCCATTTATCAAAAAAAAACAAAAAAAAAAAAACAAAACCCCAAAACAACCAATAACCCCCAAAACAAAAAACAAACCGCACTAGGGAGCCCTAAGTGAAGCCAGTGGTAGAAGAAAGCTTTTTTCACAAATATATAATGAAATTATGGCACTTAGTGCCACAGGATATTGTGGCACAAACAGTATAAAGTGGATTTAAAAAGGGAATGAGCGAAATGATGGAGAATTGCTTGTTGACGGCTATTAAATAGGCTGTATGGGGCGTGACACTAGGTTTTGGCAGTCCTTAAGCAGCCGCTTGCCACAAACCATGAACACTACAGGCAAAAAGTCACCACCTAGGACTCTTACTGCTTTTCCTAAGCCTCTATCCATCCACTACTTGACTTTTGGTAGTGCTGTTCATCTTACATTAAGTAAACTGGTTTAGTTTCCCGAGTCAGACGTTTCCGTAGAGAGTGACAGTTACGGGCGCTGTAGGGATTAACCCTTTGAAACACCTCGTGCTGCTTCTTTCTATACTCTTCCTACGGCTTTCCTGCGCCTCTCCCAACTTGCCGATAAAACAAATTCGGCAAGAAACTTTGATGGCTACAAAGTAAAAGCTGAGAAGCTAACACTAGACAACCCAAGTCCCTGATTTAAAGCCGGCGGGGGCAGTGTAGGGGTAGGTAGCGGTAGTTCAGGGCACAGGCGTTCCGCGTCCCGGCTGGCGGTCAGTGGGAGCCGCCGCCCCGCGGGATGCCGGCCCGGGTGGGAGCGGCGGGATGGCCCCCCCCGCTTTCCCCGCCTCCCCCGGCTCGGCGCGGTGTCCGGGCGCGGCCTCGGCCCCGCCGTCACTCGCTCTGTCGCCTCGCAGGTCTCCGGAGCGGACGCGGCGGGCGGTGCTCGGAGCCTGCCGGGCGGGCGGCATGAAGCGCTCCCTGCTGCGGCTCTGCCAGTCGCGGGAGAAGGCGGCCGCCTCCAGCTCCTACCAGGGCGTCGTCTGCGAGGCGGACGCCGCCTCCGTCGCCTCGCAGGATGTCTTCAAGGTGCGTGCGGAGGGCGGCGGGACCGGGCGGGGGCGAGGGGGGAAGGTGGAGGGCGAGGTGGGACTCCGGAGTCAGCGGTGCGGGCAGTGGTGATGCCCCAGGGACCCTTCCCGCCAGGAGACCCTTTCCGCCCGCTCGGTGGACTCGGGAGGGAAGATGTGTGCGGGATGAGAGAGGCTGGGAGCTGACCTGGCCGTGGCGTGAGAAGGCAAAGGATGCCCGGGTGTTGTCTGGCCAAATCCGGGCTGGGGTGAGCGGGAAGGCAGGAGGGGAACAGGCGAAGGAGGGTGCGAGTGGCAGGAGTGGCAGTCGGCTCACATACCCCTTGGGCACAGCTTAATAAAAAGGGAACCCCTCTTGGAGGGAGGTCCGCAGGTCATGGCAGAAATGAGTAGACTATCTAGCAAAAATGTCCCAAAAGGAAAGTTTAGAAGCACTGGAACGGTTACGGAGGAACAAAGAAACATCAGTGCAATCTATAAATATGAAATTGCAGCCCGGAGGACATAAAATCTTCCCATTTTTAATAGAGAATAGGATGAGAAGTGATGTATTTATATTTCTGATAGGAGACTTAAAAAACGCCTCTCCAAAGTTTGGTCTAAGGGTAAGAATTGAGCAAGAGGAAGAGGTTGCTTACAGGATTGTAAGATTTGGATAACTTTGGAGATTTTTAACAGCGGGCTAAACAAATTGGCAAAGTTTGTAGATGTGCTCAGATACCTCTTGAGGTCATTTCCAGCCACTTACGGTTTCTGTGTGCTAGCTGTGGTTCTGAGCAACACCTCTTCAGCACAACGTGGCTTATCACTCTAGTGGTGATCTGCTACTACAGAGCTGGTCAGGCGAAGGCAAAGGAGCTACAGTTAGCCAAGTGAAGAACACCTAACTGAATGCTTCTTTTCCTATTTTGCTAATGAAATTACTGGCTGATAAATTTTACTTTTTGCTGGCAGAAATTATGCCACATTTTGTTTTACACTGAAGAGTAAATCCAATGTTAAGAGTGGCAAAATGTGATCTAAATCAATAGAAGTAATAAAGGTAGGCTATTAAAAGGAATAGAAAATACTGGACTCTGTAATAAGGTATTCTTAAATAGCTTTTTTATGTGTATAAAATGTATAGGTATTTGGGTATGTAATTGATCTGTTATTTTTGTGACAGTTGAGTGACCTTAAATACCCTTTCCACAATTATATCACATGTTTTCTATTAGCTTTTTCTAATTGTACTGTTGAAGCAGATGCTAACCCTGTATTTGGTCCCAGTCTTCTAAATCTTTAAAAACATTATTGACATGAGTAACCTCACTGAAATCAGTAAGATTATTAAGCTGAATGAAGTTAAACACATGCTCAAATGCATGAATGGGCTGCCCTGTAATGTATATTTGCTTAATGACAGCAAAAATTTTTAAGACTTTGTGACTCAAGGGATCCTGGAGGGCAAAGTTGTCCTTTTTTTTTTTTTTTTGCAGCTGAGAAGGGAACAGTGATTTTAGAGGATTTCCTTTTCTTATCCTTTGCTTGCTTACACATCTTTGGGAACTTTTGCTTTACTTTTGGTATGCATTTTTGCCCTTTATTTTTCTCCCAGTTTTGTTGAATTGTTTTCCTTTTTTATTGTCTCTTAATTGTAATGGCTGTTTGTTAAACTTGTGTCTATTGTACTGTGATCATTTTTTTTTCTATCACTTTCCTGGGCTTTGAATAATTCTAACAAAAAATAGTTGGAGAATATTGTAAAATAAGAATTGGCAAGGTTCCCATAGTGGATTTTTGTTGTAAATCACTGGACCCGGAACATATCAAGCTGTCAGCAGGCTCAGCTGTCAGAGTCAGCTGTGAAGATACTGTATTGTTTCAGGCTGAGATAGTAGCCTGTGGGATGCTCTAAGCATGATGCTGAAATTATAAAATATGTTGGTTGCTCTGACATAAAGAATACCACAGAAGCCTGATGGCAGAATTTGAAAGCTTAAGACATAGGGTCTGTGTAAGAAGATCCAAAAAAGGACTTTATCAAGGTTATTATTTTTTCCTCTCTGTTGAATTTATTTGATATGGTCACTGCAGGAAGGTGTATAAAAATGTAAGTGATGAATTTACTTGTTTGGAATTTTCTGTGGTAGAGGGAGCTCACTACAGAAGAGAAAATAATGTAGTCAAGATGATTTCAAGGTTTTTGTGGTTTTTTGTTTTTTGTTTGTTTGTGTTTTTGTTGTTGGGTTTTTTTGTTTGTTTTTGGTTTTTTAAATTTTGCACTGTTTCTCATCTGGATCTGATTTTGCAATCAATTAAGTCAATCAGAGTTTCACTGTTGGCTCAGGCTGATCAGGATTTAGGAGCTTCTGTATGAAACCCGACAGCTGGAAGAGAATTATTGAGTGGTAGCATGCCATAGAAACAGGTTATAGCATTATTAACATCTCGCCTTTTAGAAGAATCAGAAAATGAGAATATTTGTATCCAAAATAGGTTATTTCAGATGGAAGTGCCTGTAGGCTACGGAGCTTCATTAAGAAGAATCGTTCTGGGCTAACGAAAGTGGATGAATTAAACGCCACCCCACTGCATCATGCTGCAGAAGGAGGACAAATAGAACTAATGCAGTTGATCATAGATGATTCTTCCTGTCAAGGTAACATGAATTTTATTAACTATTTTATTTAACAGAATAAAAAAGTTCAGTAATCAAAGTGTCTGTTACCCAACTGAAACAGAAATTATATGTGTTATCTCCATTATAGATTCAAATGTAATTCAAACTGCCTGCCACAATTTGCACTGTCTCGAGTGTAAGTTCAAGTGCCCCTTGTTATGTGAGGCCTGTTCTGTCTCTAATGCAGTGAATCAATAGTGTCTTTGTTTGAGACTCAGATTTAAAGTCTTCAGATATGAAAAAGAAAACTGCAATGATGTACCATAGGTCTGACTTTGTTCTCTTTACCTTATGTGTCTGTTATATAATAAGCTTTGTGAATGACATCAAATGCCACTGATAGACTGTAGACTACTGAGCAAACCTACAAGGTTTTTGCTCTGAAAAGCTCATTTTTTTCAACTAATGATGGCCATTATAATTTTAGATTATTCTGGCTGAAGTACATTCTTTTAATTTTCACTATATTATTTTTGTCCTAATTTTTTAGAATATTTGTTGAGGTTTATCTTCAATTTTGAAGCTCAAAATATGTGTGTAGAACAGACCATTTTTCTAATGGGTGAATTTATTTACTTTTGTGTTCTTAAGTGAAACAGAATAAGTATGGTATAATTTTCTTCCAGTTTGCAAGCACCTATTTGTTATTGCTTATTTCAGTTATTCACACTCACTTGTTCTGTGCAGCCTCTAAAGCAATGGCTGCAAAATCAAATAAAATAAGCAAAAGAAGAGTCAAGGAAAGAGGGAAATCAGGTAACTCTTGGGGTGAGAAAAAAGGTATATAATAATGGGCAAGAAATAGACACTGCATGACATGAATCTTTTACTTGCATTCTTCTAAGAAATGCAGTAGCACAAATCTGAACTTTCATTGAGAAAACGTGGTTTTTTGGTTTTTTTTTTTTTCCCAGTGAATCAGAACATTTGATGGTTTTACTTTTGTTTTTGTTTTGTTTTCTCTCCTTTGACCTAGTATTAAATGTGATGGATTCCTCTGGAAACACCCCACTGCACTGGGCCACCAAGAAAAACCAGATTGAAAGTGTGCGTTTGCTTCTCAGCAGAGGAGCCAATCCAAACATTCTCAACTCCAATATGATGGCACCTTTGCATATGGCTGTTCAGTCCCTGCATAATGAAATTGTGAAGGTAAGTCTAAAGTCCACACAAATATATACACTTGATAAGTAGCTTAACGGCCGCTGTGTGCAGACCTTGTTGATATATGCTGTATTTCCTCATATGTTTTGTTTAGCGAGCAGGATGTGTAATATATGATGCTTATAGAAGTGTTTGTGTCTGTGTCTTAGCACAGCAAGTAAAAAGTAACTCGCTGATTTATAGAAATATTGATATTTGTGCTATGATAATAGTAATTATGTGTCATGGAAAATGCTTTTCAATTTTCCAAACACAACAAATTTTCTTTTAAAAAGTTCTCTTTAACACTAAAACTTTATGTAGGCATGTATTATTTCAAATTATAATGTTATGTTTGGTTTTGGTTTTTTACAATTGTTTAGGAAGTCTTACACACTTTCTTGAAACAAGTGTATTTTTCTAATAAAAACCAGATTAAAATTAATCGGAAAGCACAGTTCTTAAAACCAACATTCTAATTATCAATTGAGTAGTAGCAGAACTAACTGCAATTAAAAATCTGAAAAATATATTGGGAAGAAATAACTAGGGTGCTCATATTGGACCTTGTAAAACAGCAACAGCATTGAGATTTTAAACAGCATGATTTTTTTAACCGTTTGTCTAAGTGCAATGAGAATGTTTTCACTTCACATGCAGCGTTTGGATAGAATTTTAGAATTTGTAAAGTTGTTCAATTAAGTAGGTGAATACAACCTTAACATTGCACCACTTGCTTTTCCCTTTAATTTTTCTTTATTTTTTTAATCCATCTAAACAAAAGAAACACCTATACCTGTATTCAAGACTCAGAGTCCTTTAGAAATGTTTCCGTGTCCTCACATCTTTTACAAAATCTGTATTTATTATAAATTAAGAACAATAAAATCTGAAATACAAAGCCGGTTTTCAAAAATGTCATCGTATCACCACCTGAGCTTGGGTTCTTTTGCAGCTCTGTTCTTGAACTCTCTGTATCTCATTTTTTCCCCACTCTGTTGTTTATACAGGCTAATTCTTCTTTGGTTTTTATTGCTAAATTGCCTGAGAGTGATTAAAATGTGCCAGTTCTTTTAGTACAGAAAAAAAAATCACTGAAATTACTGAAAGACAATTAAATAAATATGTAGCTAGGGGAATAAAAATGCAGTACAATACAGTCATTATTATTTCCAGATCCTTTGCTTCTCAAAAAATGCTGAGAGCAGTCATAGAGGTACTTCATGATGCTGATAGCTCAGTGACAGATGTTGGCATAGAGACTGGAGCAAGACTTCTGTTAGGGTCTCAGTTTTCATGAAGTCCCATCTCCCTTCATCTTACATAACTGTCCAAAAGATACCTAATTGAGCAGATTCCACAATATTACCATTTGCCAGGGAGTACAGAATATTGCAAGATATTATAACAAACTTCAGTTGAAAATCTCCACCTGTAATTTGCTACATAAAATATTTTCTCACATTATTGGGGAAATTGTTAATTCAGACTTTAAAATACTCTGCAGCTCCGTGCAGAGTTTAACCAAGTTATCTGGCTGCCTTCTGGAAAGAACTGTACTTTGTTCTGTATGTTTTTACCTGCATTTTTCACCTGCATATGTTTACATTCTCCTGCATTTTTTCCCTCCTCTACCAATGCACTGTGGGCCTTTTGCGTGCAAAATGAGTAAGTTGCAAAAAAGAGTACAACAAAAGATAAACAACAAAAACAATGGACTAGGCTTTTGTTGTTGTGTTTGTCTTGTAATTGACTGAATGTTTTCTTAAACATTTAGATTTTAGTCCAGCATAGCAGTACAGATGTTAATTTGGAAGGTGAAGCAGGGAACACGCCTATAATTGTAGCATGTTACAAGGATAATCCTGAAGCACTGACACTCCTGGTATGTATAATTATCCATCATCTTTTGATGTGCTTCTGTCTACCTTGATGCAGTATTATTCTGTGCCTGTGTTCTGTCTTTGTTAAATGCAGAAAGGTTAATCATGGACCTAGTATTCAAGTTTGTTTACATGGGTTACTAAGAAACTTTAATCTTCTAAGAGCATATAATTTTAAATATATATATATTTTCTCCTGAAATCTGCAACACATGTGGCAGGTTTCAGGAGCAAACTTACACTGCTTTTGAAGGTCACTCACAAAATGAAGCAAATGCACGTATAGATGTATGGATATAGCATGCAAAAGATGCTTGTATATAAATTTCATAAGTGCATATTCAGCACAGGAAAAAAAAAGAGACAGTGACCCAGGAGAGTATATCTGGAATAGTGTGTTCATTTGTCAATTTTTTCTGTATGTCATTAAGTTGTATTGAGGCATTATTTTTCAGATTGAAAATGGAGGGAAAATATGTAAACCAAACAAAACAGGATGTATGCCTATCCATGCAGCTGCATTTTCTGGTGCAAAAACATGTATGGAAATTCTTTTAAAGAAAGGTAAGTACATCATTCCCAAGAGTAAGTAGGATTTAGCATTACCAATTTACTGCGTTAGTTCTCAAAGAACTGTGAAAACAAACACTTATAACTGTTTGAATTGAGAAGAAGTTAATGCAGTTATTCCTATGGGCAACTCATGCTCACAACATTTGTATGATTGCAGCAGCAAACTAACTGCTTTCCTAAATGTGTGTCCATCTACTGTTTAATGATAGATGTGACAGGTCCATATTTGGAGGGGGAAGAATATTACTCCATACTTAATATACTTGTTTTGAAAACCTTTATATCTTCTGTTATTTCATTTTTGCTTTAAAAAATCCATTTATTTTCATCTCTCAGGCGAAGAGCTGGGTCACTCTGCTAAAACCCACATCAATTTTACCAATAATGGAAAGTGCAGTCCACTTCATTTGGCAGTTCAAAGTGGGGACCTTGAAATGATTAAAATGTGCATTGAATTTGGAGCCCAAATCGATCTAAAACAGGTAAAACTCAGAGTGTAGCAAAATGTGATATTAATAAAACCTCAGTTTCTCTAAATCTCTGAGTGGTATGAAAAAAAGATGAGCAGATAATCATTGCTCATTGTCTCTTCCAATGAAAAGCTGAAGGAGCAGCAAATTAAAACAGGTATCTCATTCAAATCAGGCAAAATGTGAAGTTTCTTTACACAGGTTACATAGGGTCATCCTTTCCCAGAAGTGGGATCTTCAGTCTGACACTTTCTCTGAATTCTTGTTTATCCTCAGCCTTGCCTTGGCCTTTACAGTATCTTCTTTGTAGGCAAACACAAATTCATGATACTACTGCTGCTACCATGGTGTAGCATTGCTGGTGTAAGCCAGCTGTGCCCAGCTTCATTCATAAATAAACATTTTTTAAAATATGTCATTAATCAAAATATTTGCAAGGCTGAAATCAACTCATGAGAGCAAAAATAAACATAGTGTAGCCTTCTTTTACTGTCTTGATTCTTTGAAGACACAGCTTCTGAATGAGGTGATTTATGCTGCTGATTTTGTGATGGTTAAGACTGTTTTGTGAATGCTTGTGGCATTGTTAAAAAGCCCATTCCAATGCATTCACTGAAATGTTCCTGTTTCAAAAGGAGAAAGTCAAAACCCGTATAGATATATCAAAGCTGGTTTGTTCCACCTAGCAAAAAGAAATCTTGTTTTGGCAAATACTGTTCTAATCACTTTTATATTGCTTAATTATTTTATGACTGTCTAATTTATAATAGTTTAATAACATATTAGACCAAGTTATTTTTAATGTGCATAAAAACATTGATTCAAGAATTATTTCTAAGGAATATTCCATTTAAGGTAGTAAATGACATCTTAAAATATTGCATTTTACATATTATATAGGCCCGTTTGTTTGCTTATTGATTTGTGCTGGCCTACCTATGATTTTCTGTAGCTTTCCTTTAAGTCTTGTATTAAAAGCTGCTGCATCTGTCTGGTTTTCAATTAAACTACAAAAGATTGTTAAGAGTATAATTATCTCTTATCTTAGGGACTTGGCATAGAATGATAAAAAGCTTTGTAGTAATCCTTTAAAAATACTTTAGTCTTTTCTGGTCTTTACAATCTCTTTGAAATTCTACTAACTCTGTTAAAGACTAAAGCTTCATTATTTGCATAGAAATTTAGACATTTAGGAATTATGAATTCTGGGCTAGATCACTAGTATGTTAGATAGATTGGAAGTTAGGTTGTTGGGGTTTAAATATTTAATTTTGGTCTTATTCTGCCTATTATAGAATGAAAAATGCACTGCGCTTCATTTTGCTGCCACTCAAGGAGCAACTGAGATTGTGAAGCTAATGATGTCATCCTATGCCGGTGAAGAATCCATTATTGATGCTGTAGATGGGAATAAGGAGACGCTGCTTCACAGGTAGGAGGCTGCTCTGCCAACTTCACTGTAAATTGTGAGCCACGATATTCTTAGTTATTCCTCACTTGTGGAACATGTTCCGCATGATTTGGAACTTCTCCGTGATATGGGTGATGGTTTTAGCTCAGTATGAAAGAGTCAATAATTTGGTCAGAATGTTAAAAGTTTTGCTGCTGATACCAAAATCAAAGGAGTTTCAGTTACCTTGGAACCATATCAAGGAATTGCCACCGACAGTTTGCACTGAAAGTTTACTCCAGTAAAGTAGTTGGTGAACAAGTTTATGGAAATGTTAACAGCTTCTGATGGTGTGGAGGAAATGCCCTCATCTAATGGGGTGATGTTCTCCAGAAAATGAATGAAAAATAATATAAGCTGTTTGAAAGAATTTTTTTGTTTTTCCCAAAAAAAATTATCTTACACCTGATCAGCTACAAGGAGATGTTGGTACACTGCCTATGTATTTAATAATCCCCTAGACTTCTAGCCTTCCAAACTCCATTTGAAACCAGAGCCTAGACTGTGGAGAAGTGTCCTCAGTCTTCTGTAGTAGAAATATGCTTAGTTAAACATGCTTGCTCCCAAATTTATGGAATATAATATACTTCCCCATCTATACATTTTTTGTAAGAAATACATTTTTCACTGCATTTAACTATAATTATTTGACAGTGTTATTTAACAAGAAGTTTAACAGTGTGAAATAATTGATAGAATGTCACAGGCAGCAGGGGTAATTGTTCTTTGGACACAGTATAAAGCAGAATGATTCAAAGATAATTGAAGACATTAAAAGAAGAGGATGTTGTAAAGTTAAGATAATGTTTATGTACACTTGATAATGTTACCATGTCTAATGATAGAACATGACTGAAGACAAAGTGATGACAGAATGCCAAAGAAAACTGTGCAGACACATTTACTACTTACTAGATAACTGGCTGCCTACTGTAGAATAAAACCTGAGCATTTTTTGTATGTATAGAAAACTTCAAAATATTTTGGTAAATCACAACAGTTTTTTCCCAGTATATTTAACTACTGCTACTGACTATTCTCCAAATGTCCATTTATAGCAACTAATTTTTTTCATAATTTTTCAAGTAAATTTGCCTGCCACAGTCAGAATACATGGCTAGCCATTGTCATTTCGACCCCATGCTACCATTATTGCACAAAATATACAGTGAGTTATTTTTGAAATTTGGGTCAGTGAAATGAATTTGAGGCTCTAAGTATGCCTGGAACAAACTGCATCTGATGTTTATGAAATTCTATATTGAACTTCCGTGGTACAACAAAAGATATGACATATGAAATTACTGGTTCTCTTAAAAATCAGTGGTAAAATGCCTGCTGGCCTACCAATGAAGTTTTTGTTTCCTGCAGTGAGTTTGCAGTGTATTAACTGAATTTAGATTGAAAAGAAAACTCCATGACAAAAATCAAAACAATTTATTAAATTGAAATATGTGTTAAGGATATCTTTCTATCTCTTTATTTTAAAATGTATTTATTTGAAAATACTAGAAAATATAGCAAATTAAGAAGAATGCTACCCTTTGGCTTGTCCTTTCTAATGTTACTGTATTTTTGCATTTTTCCCCACAGGACAGCATTGTTTGATCATTATGAACTGGCAGAGTATTTGATTTCAATGGTAAATATTTAACCCAGCAACATGTTTATAGAGATTATTGCTATCTGTTGCTATAGGTGTGCATAGAGAAATTCATAAAGGAGAATTTGGTCTCAGTTATAGGCTATTTAGATAGATACATGTACGTTTCATGATGTATAATTGAGAATTACAGTACAAAAGTAGCTGTGGATCTATAATAGCACCACACAGTTATAGAAGATGAAACCTTCCATTTTTATTTCCATTTCACTTTCTCAGAAAAGTTTCATAACCTTGTTTTACCAAATATGACAAACTGGTCAGATTGCACTCACTTTTCAGATATGAAATATAAAATAAATGCTAAACATACATCAAATTTAATCTGATTTTTTCCACCAATAAATCCTTTCTTTAAAGAATGTACGTATGATTACTATGGTATCATATAGCCATATATCAACATTTGTGTATCATCTAGAAATATTCTTTAGTCTGTGTAGTGTGGTTATATTTCTTCACTGAATAATTATGAGGGACAAAGAGAAGAAATGGAATCAGGGCTGCTCCTGGCTACGCTCCCAATGTCCATTTGGGCCAATTAAACTAAGGCTCATAATCATTATGTGCCCCACTTGGCTGAGGAAATTTTCAGAAATCATGAGACATCATTTTTGTTTTATGTATATTTAGGGTTTTTACTTCATTTAATTATATTAAGGAAAATTGTCTTTTGCATACAGTTTTCCTTTTCTCAGTAACTGTTATCGGGATTTGATTTAGTCGGAACCAGATGTGTTTATTTTTGATTCAAATGTGAAATGGTGAGGTTTGACTGCTTGCACTGTCTGACAAAACAACCTGTCTGCAGAAGTTATTACCTGAGAAACAAAGAATTTGAAGGGTTGTGTGCACAAAGTATTACATCATAAATATCTTTAACACTGCATTTGCCAAGAACAAACTTTCATTCCTTGAGTACCATTTGACTATTTTTGGCCTCTTCCATACAAACTATGCTGACGGTTTGTTTGGCTTTCCATATAAAGTATGTCAGTTTTGAAGCTTTAGGACTTTTTCCTTGTCTGGGAATGGATCAAAATATGCCAGTTGGAGTTTGTGGAACGGGGCACGTGCAACGTGTGCTTCCTGCTCCCTTGGACTCCTGGCAAGATCACTAAGTTTTGCCTATGCTGTGGTGTACACAAAGGTGAAAAAGAAGAGATACAGCAATGTAACTACTCAAAAAGACTATAAATTTCAGTTCAGAATGTCCTTCTGGTTTCACTAACAACATTTACATATTTTACATGAATATTATTAAATATTCACATTTCATGCACAATAACAAAATCATTACTTCCTTTACCTTGTTTTTTATACCTTTTGTGCTTTAAAGTAAGAGACATTGTAAACAGATAAAGTGCTACATCTAGACTTCTAGATAGCCTACCTATGCTAAGCCGAGCTGCCCAGGCACACTAAGTATGCTATTTACATTTAAATTACACATTCTTTTTTTTTTTTTTTTAATGGAAAACTGTAGGTCAGTGTGCTACATAAATCCCAGGGAATCAACTCTAGATAACATTTCATGCAGACCTTTTAATTATTTTGCCTTTGGACTCAACACAACATGGCACTGAGTACATGCTCTTATTTTGTTGAGATGTAGATGTACAGCTGTGGTTTAACAGAACTCAGGACTAACCAAAAGCCTTGAAAAAAGGGAAGAGATGGAAACCTAGATCAATATTCCCAACTTCTAAACATTACAAAATGTACAGCTTTAGAGAAATACTACTTACAAATTGATTTTCAAATTAAGGATTTTAAACACAGTGACTTTAACATCAAAGTGGCCATTGTCACATTAAACACGTACACAGTAAGTGGTTTGTGCATGCAAATGGTGTGATTGTATTTGCAAGTTACGGACACAACTATAGGAAAGAATAAAGAAATGAATATCAGAAAGTTGTCATGATTTACCTAGTATTCTAGGGTCTTTTAGAGTGTTTTTTTCTCATGTGGTGGACATTTTAACATAGAGATGTCTGGTATTTCCTGAGTTTACATGATTATTTTTATTGAAATGTGCTTACTCAAAGGAAAGAAGCAGTATTTTTACATATTTTCTTCTCCTTTTTTGGACTTGCTTTTTCCCCTTTTGCTTCCTTTGTTTTCACCCAAAGAAAAACGAAATATTAAATTGATATACATTCTAATATTTACAAATTTAGCATTTTTATTTTATATTAATATCTTTTAAATTCATATATATTAATCTATAAATGCAAAAGTTAATGGAGTTCAGAAACTAAATTACAAGCTCTTCATTCAATTGTATCATAAATGTGGTAAATATATGTGGCAATATATAAGTTACTCCTTGCTCTGATAAATAATTATTTTGAAAGCTGACAAATTCATTTTATGGAAAGCTGAACAATTATGTCAGCTGGAGGGAAGGTGATTAAACAATGTGTGAGGAACTGGAAATTACTGCCTTGTATTCTTTGAAAAGAATAGACACATGGATAAAAAAAAGGTCTGTTTCTTTGATGAATGAGGATATTTTTACAAGGTTGTCTGACCTTGTAGAAAGGTAACCAGGGAAAGGGTCCTGCATGTATTACTCTCCAATATTTAATTAACATACATTGGAAGCTTCCTGTTCTCTCTGGTAAAGTAATCATTGTACATGTATTAAACATTTCTTGTTGCTACATTACATGTGTTACCATCGTAGAAAGTAAATATTGTCCACAATTGTGATTAATTCTCTTTCCAGTTGAGACTGGACCCAAAGAGGTTTCAAGTTAATGGAAAAACTCCCATTGATTTTTTTTCTCCAATAATCTTTGGATATTATATGAAACAAAATAGATTTTTTTGTGTACTTTGTTCAACTTATCAAGTGTGACTTGCAACTCAGTAGCTAGAAAAATTATGCCTAAGCCATCATAAAATATAAATACATTTGTTCATTTGCTTGTATCTTCATACTCCACTTCATACTTGGTGGGATTTTTTTAGATAGTTGTGTTTATGCTCGTAGTAGTACTTTACTGATATGATCAGAGTGGTACTGTGTCCATAGAGACCATACTGCCCTGACAACATGCATGTAGTGCAAAAGTAGACAAACCAGAATAAAAATATGTCCACTTCTGATACAGCTGCTTTGGAGTCAAAATTGAATTGGTTCATATCGCTTAGGATGAGGAATAGAAAATTATATAGATTGACCTATGCAGATCAAACTGTATTAATCTCTGGATGCATTGCTTCTTGAAAGTGTTGGAACAGCATAGAGTTTCAGAAAGGTCGCTTCTGGAAATTGTGTGATGGGTAAGATTGCATCATTCAAAAGGGGCTACATTTTTTGCATTTTTCCAGTATTTTCAAGTTAGAATTTCATACTGTGAGTATTTAAATGGAAATGTACCCTAACAAAAGATCATACCTTGTGAGTTCAGTATACCTAGAAGTATGTTACTATTATTTAGGCATCTGAATTTTTATATATAGATGAGTGAGCTGTGGCTGATAGTTGAAAAACATAATAGTTTCATAGAGAGATGTAATGTGTATATTGAAATTACTTATCTGGAACATCTGGAGTTAGTAAGAATATCTGTATTTCCATTATGCTTGTAAAAAGGAGCACCATTTTAGAGTTTCATTGATTCATTATTCATGATAAACTTGTATTTGTTTATTGCAGGGGGCTAATATTGATAGTGTTGACATAGAAGGTCGATCCCCACTTCTGTTGGCCACCTCCTGTGCATCATGGAAAATTGTGAATTTACTGCTCTCAAAAGGTAAAAAGGAATATACACATACTATATACTTCCTTGAAGTTCATACATGTTAAAACACTCTAACTTCCCTCTCAGTTCCAATTTGGTACTTTAGCATCCAGTCCAGGAGCAGATAAGCTAAACAGCTACACAGTGCTGGCATCCCCTGGGATAAAGAAAGAATTAGTGTGGTGATTTCACCCTTTTTAATGCAGAGGGAACAGGCTGTAGGAAAATGTGTATGCCATATGTCATGCTTTCCAAGGTGGATGGAGGTGCCACTGGCACTGCATCCCTAGATTCCTAAGCTGTTCACAAAGTAAGCCAAACTGTGGAATAAATACACCACTTATACAGAGTTATGTTTTATACTAGCAATCAATCTTTAAGTGTTAAAGCCCCTAGTTCAAGCATTACCTGTGATTTTATAAAATCACAGTCACCTTGAAAATGTTTGAGCTATATCTTTCAAATGCTACACTTTTGGTTCAAGCTAATGATTGTTTCTGTATTTCATCTTGTTAATAGTATTCCAAGTGATTTTGTTAATAAGCCCTATAATAAGTTTTGAAACTGTACAGAGTTTACAACTTTAAAGATTAGGAGGGGTGATCATTTGCATCTATAAATTATATTTTATTAGTGGGTTCTTAGCAGCTTTGAATATAAGGGTCCCATATAAATCTTAGTGCTGCAGTGAAATACAAAATGCATACACAAAAGATAACAATGAAATCTGAGTGTCTCGGCTGGTTTTTTTGAAAGCAAAGTTATGTGTTATAATGTTGACTTAATATTTTACAGATTTAAAGAATTTATTTTATAAATTTTTATAGATTTATAAACATACTTGTGTGACATTTGTTCCTTTGTCTTAAACACCATCGTGTAATGCCAGGGGCCACCAGATTTGAAGTTGCTGGTATTTATTTCCATATTTATTTAGGAGCAAATGTATCATTAAAAGATCACCTTGGTCGGAATTTCTTGCATTTGACGGTATTGCAGCCTGGAGGATTACAGCATCTGAATGAGAAATATCTGCAGGTACAGTAAGCTTCAGTTTATGTCTTTCTGTTATCCTTACTACAAAAATGTGAAAAATAAGCAACTACCATTTCATTTTGGACTGTTTGTAAAAGTTTGTGGTACTTGTTAAGTAGCCCAGTGTCACAAAAAAAAAATGATTTGAAGAGGTACATATCTCTCATGAAAACATTTCAAAGCCAATAATACAGTTTTCTTATTGCCAGGCAAAGGAATAACATAATCCCATAAATTATTTTGCTGTTGGGGGATTGAATAGCTCAAGAGGTAGGCAATAAAATACAGAACTTTTCACTTCTATTTTTCCAGCTTGCATGCAGTATAGCTAGGAGAAGTGCTCATAATCAGTCAACTTCTAGAAGTTAAATAGCTTGCAGCACATTCTGCAGAAGCTTTCTCTGGACTGAACATAACAAAGTCTTGGATTTGGTTTTTAAAAAGATTTCAAACGTAGATTTCAAACGTATTGCTAGAGCCCAAGCTTGCTTGAAAAAGTGAAATTTTGCAAGCCTTCAGAGTTCAAGAAATAACCTTTTAAATGTGAACCAGATAAAACTGATCTTACCACATCTACTGAAATCTGTAAACAACTTTGATTAGTAATGCAGAATAGATTTAACCTCCCTTTTCAGCAGATGTAACGAATCAGTTTTAGAACAGAGTGATAACTCTCAGTGATTTGCATTGGCTTTCTGATTATTGATCATATTAATAATTCAGACAAGAGGATTGGACTGTGGGAGGAGATTTGTAGTTGCCTTAGGAAAATACATAGGACAGTTAGACAAGGTTCAGAGGAAAAACAGGGAAATGAAGATGAAATAGAGAAATAGAGGTAATAAATTTACACTGTAAACCAGTGAACTGATGGGTTTTGACAGCCAGAAGTTTTGCTACTGAGTATAGACTATAAAATACCTTTAGGTTCAATACAAGCCTTCTGCTGTCATCAATGAGCATTATGATGGAATGGAAGCAAAGAAGAATGTCCTGTATTGTACTGTGGATGGGTTGCAGTAAGGGTGCAGAATGGCAAACTCCTGCATTCTTCGAAGAGTAGTTGTTTGAAAAAAATGGTGACCCACAAATCAGCAGAATTAAATGTTTACTGTTCCTAAATTTACTTTTTCTGAAGTTTATTTCCCATTCTTAGATACAACCTTAAAGTATTAATGCTATTGTTGCAAGGTATTAGAAGCTGTGAAGCATTAGAGATATAGATGTAATTCTGTGCCTTTTTTTTTTTTTCTTTCTTTGGGGAGAACAGATGGAACATATTAAAAATCTTGTTGTGGATGAAGACAATGAAGGATGCACTCCATTGCATTATGCATGCAGACAAGGTGTGGCCCTCTCTGTAAATAATTTACTCAGCCTCAACGTTTCCATCTACTCTAAGAGCAGGGACAAGAAGTCACCCTTACACTTTGCAGCCAGGTTAGTAGCACAGTCTAGGCAATGGAATCTGTGCCAAGTTTTTCCTTCTTTTATTTTTGACATTAATTTCTGTAATTATCTTGCAAAGTTATGGGCGCATCAATACATGTCAACGACTTATAAGAGACATGAAAGACACAAGACTTTTGAATGAAGGTGATAAGAAGGGAATGACTCCCCTTCATTTGGCAGCCCAGAATGGTCATGAGAAGGTAGTTCAGTTTCTTCTGAAGAGAGGGGCTCTTTTCCTCTGGTAAGTATACAGATTTCCATTTATTAAGCCAACAAAAGAACTATCACCCTGCATTTTACATTCATACTGGGAAGCTAATGCAATATAAATATAGTATATTAAAGTATTTAATAAAGTAATACCTACAAATACAAAGATACAATATAGGAGCATAGCTGTAAAGTATTTGTAAAACTAAGCTGCTTGTGCTTTGCTTCTGCCTGATACAGAATCATGGTTAGCTGTAAAGCTAAGGCTTCTAACACTGAGGAAACTGAGGTTTCTCTAAATCCAATTGAGAGAATAATATTGAACCTTCTAATGGAAAAGAAAAAAAATGTTTTGGAAACACTACAATTGTTTCACCATCACTTCCAGTCTTGAGTAGGGTTTCTTAGGATTGGTGGTTCACAGGCATTCTGCCTTGCACTGTAAGTCCTGCTTTCAGGTCAAAGATCCTCAGGTCATTGGCAGCTCCAAAAAGCTCCCAGGCTCACACCTGTTAATCCAGGAATCAAAAGCTGAGAGTCCTGTTCCAAGGTACATGTATGTGTGTATGTATTTAGGCTTATTTTAGACTTAAATATGGCATTTTTTAAAGAAATGTCCTCTTACGTTCTGTGTAATAAAAGAGTTAATGAGTTTCATTATACTAAGATCAAGTAATATTAATAGAAGAGATTAGTGTGCTTATAATGTTTTGTATATTCACTATCTTTAAATGCAAAGTTGCACAATATGGCCATGATCTATGCCACACCTGTTGCAAATATTAGTAACGGAATATTGCAAGCATTTGTGTTATTTTCAAAGAAGATACAAGAAAATGGGGGCGATCCAGATGTATACAGAAATAGAGATGAAAAGAGAGAAACCCAAGTGTATTAATGACTTGAACTTTTAACTTCTGAATGGCATTTATCATCACATAACAGTTGACAGAAGTTATGAACATCTCTGCAGTAATCAAGGCCAAGAAAAAAGATTTGAGTCAAAACACCAGCCATTTACATTTACTTTAAATTTATAATAAAGTTTCAATTTATAATTTCTATTTTTTTACCATTCCATGTAAGTGATTATAAAGGCTGGACAGCCCTGCACCATGCTGCCTTCGGAGGATACACTCGCACAATGCAGATCATTTTGGATACTAATGTGAAGTGTACTGACAGAGTGGATGAAGAAGGGGTATGTGTTCATATGACGTTTGTTTCATGTCTGATATTACTTTTAGACCAAATGGCAGTGCTATGCTATTTGTAGTTTTCCACTGTCCATTACATGTGAAAATCCCATTTCCTATGGCAAATGTAGTGCCTTTATATTTCACCACTCTTAAAGTAAATTTCTTGGATATTGGTATCTGGGTTTTTTTAAGTGAGAAACCAAAAAGATGCAAATATCCTAACAGAAATCATGAAATACTGAGTATATTAGACATGAGCCTCTTGCCCCCTTTACATTGCAAAAATATTTTAGCAATGTAGTACAAATATTGGTAGTTCAAATCTAAAGAACTTACACAAATTTGAAAAAATCTGGTATCAACTGTAGCTCATTAATATATTTTTCAAAATCCATGTGTTCTGCACAGTGATGGCCAACAAATCTTGCTCTGAAGTTTGGACCAGTGCAGGGTCTGTTGAGTCAAGACAGAATCTCTGTCCTGGATTGGAGGCCTCTTGTACAAACGTGCCTAACAGTTCCCCATCAGAAAACACAGTGATGGTTTTAAAGAACTGTTCAATTTCCAACACAGAAGCTGTTGATAATTTCTCTAAGAATTGGTGTTGAAAACATTTAGAATTACTGGATTAGGAACAAACTTTGCCTATAAATAAATGAGAAGCCAATGCTTAGTCTTTAATTTCCCTCAGAAAAATCTGGATGCATTCAGAAGGCTCTCAAAAGTCAGTGTGACTCAATTCCTAAATCGCTCATTGACTTACTTTTATGAAAATACCAAATGTATGAAAATACAAAATGTTTCATTTATAAAACTGTGTTCAGAGATTTCCTTGCAGATACGCTTGTATGAGCATATCTGGATATAATTGGATGCTTCTCTTCCTGGTTATCAAGTGCAGGTGTTCTGTATTTGTAGATACCATCATTTTTACCTATTTGTGACTTCAGTTTGGTACTTACAAAACTAAATCAGGTTAATGAATTGGCTTTTCTTACCTAACAGCAAGTTTCCTCTTCAGATTTTGCACTACTGTACCTGTAGATAAAATAAAAAATATATCTATAATCTCTATCAGAGTCTCTGACAATGCTCTAAACTTTCATGGTGTTAATAAAAGTATTCAGGACTTGCAACTGAGAAAAAAACCCCAGCTTTTCAATGTGGGAACACCCCTTTTTTAAAATTATTCATGCACTGCTGTACTGTTTGTCTGCACAGAACACAGCTTTGCACCTGGCTGCACGAGAAGGACATGCAAAAGCAGTAAGGTTACTTCTCGACTATGGTGCAAAAATTCTGTTCAACAAAGCAGTAGCTTCTTTTTTCCATGAAGCAATACACAATAGGAGAAAAGATGTAGTGTCTGCTGTCATTTTGCACAAAAGGTAAGGTGCACAGAATTTATTTTCCAGTGTGTTGTGTTTTGTTTGGTTTTGTGTAACTGAGATTAAGTACTGAAAAACTGTAGTTTAATAAGTAAAACAAAGTACATATTTTAAAAGTCCACAGACTATGTTCATTTCTAATGAATACAAATAAAAAATGGCGTAATTGTAATGGACATCAGATATGAGGAATGTTGTTTTGCTTATTACATGGAGTATTTGGATTCTGTGCAAAAAAACATGCAGAAGCCATTAGAAAGAAAGAGTGTTTGCCTTTCACATAATGCTTATTTAAATATTTAAAAATGTGGCAGTTCAGCTGCAGTTTAGAATGTTGTATGTTATGATACAGTGAAGCCCCACTTCACATCTTGACTAATGATCACATCTTTTGGTAAGAGTTACAGGGACACTGAAAGTATTTTACTGTATTTATTATTACTTGCCTAGTCTTGTAACCCAAGATTCCAGCCTTAGTTCCAGTTTCATATTTTTTAGAAGGTCTTAGCATACTTGAGACATTCCTGTCTATTTGATAACAGAATTTAACATGAGTCATTCTTAGAGAAACATTTAGAATATTATTGAGTTACTCTCCAAATTGCTGATTTTCCATTTACTAGTATATAAAAAGGTTATATATAATGACTTGCAAGATAATATCTTGAATAGATCTCAAACAATCTAAAAGTATTTAATTAAAATAGAAGAAACTAATTATTTTTCTGTTTCTTAAATAATTTTTGCAGATGGGAAGAAGCTGTTGTTACATTCTCTCACTATTCCAGTGCAAATAAGTGTCCTTTGCTGGAAATGGTTGAGTATCTTCCTGATTCATTTAAAGTGAGTTTTCTGCACCTATTAAAGAAATAACTTCACAAAATAACCTTAGTTATGTTGCATCATTTGCCATTGTTCTTCTGTTGTTGTCTTCAGGAATATGTATTATTGTAAAATAGAAGCTATATAAATTCACAAAATTATTTAATTGTATTTCAGTGATAGTTTCGTTTGTCCAGTTTGTTTCTTCATTAAAAAGAAAAGTACTAGAAAAGTTCTTATTTTCCTGAGATCAGTGAGTTATAGGAATATAAAGGTAATACAAAAAATATAAATGTGATGAAAGTTGTAAGAGAATTGGCTTCAAAACCATTTCACATATTTTCTCTCATATAACTGCTAAGTAACACTACAAAATGGTTTTTATTAAAATACTGAGTGATTTGTTATGTATATATTCATAAACAGTTCACACTTTATACTTGTAAACAACAGGTAGCCTTGTAAACTGCATAGTTTATATTTAACTCTTGCATGTAAACTACGGTATTTTATGCCCTCAAAACATACATCATTAAATCTGACTGAATCATCACTTCTATTAGATGACTGTTGTATTTGAAGGTCATTTTCTTTTGGTCCAAATACATTCTTTCTGTTGAACATTACCTGTATCACCTTAAATCCCTTTTCTGTTCGTCTGTGAAGCTGGTGTTGGACAACTGCATAATTGAGTCTTCAGAGGAAAAGACAAGTCGAGACTTTTATGTAAGTGGATGAAAAATTCTGAGAAAGTACACAATATGTACACTTTAATTTATATGTCAAGTTCATATGGGTAAGATACACTTTTGGATGGATATCAGATCTGAACACAAAACATTCCATCAGTCCAGGTAACTGATCTTATTTTATCCTTTGGGCTGTAAATGGCTTTGAAGTTCAGTTCTGTAATCTTCATGCTTTATGCATGTTAGCAAGTATAATCTGAAACTTCAGCAATCCATAAACTTTATCATTGCTGTATTAATTCTTGCAATTAAAATGAATATCAGAGGCTACGGGTATTTCAAAATAGCATAAGAGAAGACATAATATTTGTTTATGCATATTAAACATGAGCCTATCACAACTAGTACAGTTATCATCAATAATTTAAAGTCCAGTGTGTTTCTTTTTTTGTAAATTGTTGTCCAAAATCTTAAGCACTAGATTGCTTTTGCAGTGGTAAGGAGGCATGAATGTTCTACAGTTATGTTACCCTTGAAACCATATTGAAAACCACCTTATCCATCATTATATTGGATTGTGTCTTCATCACTAACAAAAAACATCTGAATTTTCTGCTACTGTACATTTTTTTAATATTGTGTTATCTAAGCCATATAACTTCTAAATACAACCTTTTCTTCAAAGTCCACATTAAAACAAATTAGAATTATGGAATGAAATTTTAAAACTGTAACATTTTAGGAAAAAAATGTGCACTTTTCATTTTACGTTTTAAAATGACTGTTTGTTTAAACATCTTTACCTTGATGGCATATGTTCCATGGCAGAGTAGTTAACAATGGCTAAACATCACTGTTCTGATTACTTTGACACAATAAGCCTTTTTTTCTCTAAAAGATGGCCATTTTTATATTAAGAAAATTATTTCAGTCTTAGATTATCATTTGCATTACATTTAAGTGCTGGTGTATATGTATTACACAGATTGAATACAACTTCAGATATCTTCAGTGTCCCTTGACACTTAACAAGAAACTAAAGGAAGGTGAAGATATTTTCTATGAACCACTTATCACTTTAAATGTAAGTTCTTATTTTACTCTGACACCATTCCCTGCTGCCTTGGTTTAGATAAAATCAAGAGGTTTAAATTCTTCATCATAATATTTCTTCTTTATATTTTAAGTATATTGGAATGTAATATGGGCCAAAGTTCTTATGGTCTAAGTAATAAATGAAACTTTTATTAGGTTTAAATAAAATTTTTTAGTTTACTTAAACAGCTATGAATGTATCAAGAGAAAATGCTATATATGCAAGTGGTATATGAAAGAAAACCATACTCGTAGTGACCAGGCACTAGGATATAAGGCATTGAAAACCTAACAAAACTGATTTTTATATGCTAATTGCAAAATACTTTATGTGCCTCAACCAAATTTTGTGATTCTTTCACATTGCCAGTCTGCTCTTCCTGTCTTTGTTAGAAAATGTTAACAGAACAAACTTTTTTACTTATATGTCTACTTTTAGGGGCTTTCTGTTGGCAATTAGAGTTGGTATCCTGTCAAATAATAATAATAAAAAAAGTGTTTTCTCGTTAAGTGTAACATAAAGCTTAGTCTCACAGGTACAGTTGGAAATAGTCTCTACACATTTTAAAGCTTGAAAGAGACTAACAGAGCAGCAACAGAGAAGCTGAATGCTTTAGCAGGCAGAGAAGGCAAGATAGGTTGGGCCAGAGTGCACAAACAAAAGAACTTTGCAATATCTAGCAGACATTTTATTTTCATTAGGCTAATATTCAGGTAAGGAAGGTGGCCTTGCCAATTTTGTAAGCATTCTACTTACCTAGATGAATAAAGTTTGATCCTTCTACTTTCTTGTTTTGTAGGCCATGGTACGCCACAACCGCATGGAGCTACTCAGTCATCCTGTGTGTAAAGAATATTTGCTTATGAAATGGTGGGCCTACTTTAATGCACATAAAATATAACACTGCGTGTCAGGATAAAGACTGTTGCGCCTGACAGTTGTTTTTTAAGATGTACATATTTATAGTGTACATCTATACATCTATAATGTACTATATTTATAGCATTGTCTGAGCAAATGGCTTTTCCATAAACCTCTCATAAGCATGTTTAGAGTATACTGGTGATTATCATATAACATGTAGCTTAGCATTTAGTAAAGATTTTTTTAGATTTGCAGCAAAGACAACTACTATGTTTGTTTCCTCTTTATTGCAAAAATATATATTAAGATTGCCCAGTCAAAAAGGAAAGGAACAGTGTTTCAGAATGGCACATACACCTTTGTCCACATAAATCTTGATGAACATACTCATCACAGAAGGATGTTTCAAGAAATGTTTATTTCCTCATCTTGAAGACATTGTTGACTGTAACATGAGTGCATGCTCTTCTAAATGTTTTAAGTGTTCTAACTTTAAAATTCTCACTTTCAAGGATGGCCTATGGATTTCGAGCACATCTAATGAATTTAGGTGTATATTCTCTTGGTCTCATCCCACTGACTCTTCTGGTCACTCACATACAGCCAGGAAGACCTTTGAATGGGACAGAGCTCTATGAAGCAAGGCCACTAGAATATGAGGTACTTTTCCTACTAGTCATGATACATTTAGGATTTGTATGGCAAAAAGTTATGATTGTTTAAAATATTTCTAGAATAATTTATGACCTAGCAACTCTAAGGAATAGAGTTTAAGTGTGTATTTTTAAGCATTCAGCAGCAACTTCTATCAATAATTTCCAGTTCTTGCTTCTTGTTTTTAATCTTTTCTGAAAAATTTTCATCTGGTACATGGTTACTTCAGTTTGTTCCCTAACTGAATATTTGTTTAATATTGAGGAGAAAGGATTAACATGAGAGAAAAATAGGAACTCAAGAAGGATATGCTAGTAGAAATATGAAATAAAATAAACTCAAGGGATATAAAAGGTTCATGAGGATATCCTGATATATGAAAATATTTGGAGAGTCTTGTACACAGCCCAGCCCAGTCCAGTATGTGGGATTCTCAAAGATTGGGAAGCTAGAAGAACGAGCAAAATTCCAAGCATTCGTGCTCCATTAACTCACTCATCTTCCTGGTGGAAGATAGGAGAATGAAAGTAGCTGCATGCAACAGACAGATGAAGAACTCAGACTGACTCAGGTCTTTGAATCATCAGAGACTGGGTGGAAGAAGCATAGCTGGAAGAGGAAAGCCTTGTCCTTCAGTGAGGAATGATGCCAGCTGATGGAGAAGCAGGGCACTGACCAGACGCTGTGAAGCTGCATGAGGGACTAGAGCAGCAGTGTATGTGAAATGCCATGCACTGGAGGGCACAGTGTCCTAACGACCCAGTAATAGGAATGGAGTGGGGAACACCAGCTCTGCAGGGAACAGTGTTATGTGGTGCTGTACTCCTAATCCAGGTGAAAGAGGGACATCAAAATGGGACCGGTGCTGATGTATATTCCAGCACCACTGAAAAGTGAGTGCCGTGAATTTGTGATCTGCCTATGAATTAACAAACCCCTCAAGTGGGGAATTTACAAGTTAGTTGTTGAGATGAAATCCACTATTGCAATCCATACCAATAGAAGGCTTTTCACAACAAAGTTGTCTTTGTTTACACTGCTTGTGAAAGGAGGCATCAAAGGGAACAACCACATACGGATACCAGACCTTCAATTTCTCCAAAGACTCGACTGCCTTTCCAGATACTACAATGTAATAGTGAAGTTATGGAGAACAGATTTGTCTTTATGGTCATCCAGTGGTAAAACATACTGAACATGTGGTGTAGATACTGTGATTTCAGTTCCCAAATGCAAATAGTAGTAATATGGAAGCTGTACAGCAACTGTTTATCATGGCAGTTCTCAAACTTTCATGCTTGGTTTGAATTGCTTAAATACAATACATAGCATGGATTGCACAGTAAGTATTAGTGAACAAGAATTTAGATAGTAATAAGTTTATATGAAGGAAACTAACGGAGTTTCTTAACTTGTTAATATAATGTATATGTAGTAGGCAGAGCTGAAATGAACATTCATTTAATTTGGTTTGTGTTCTGATTTTTGTTTCAGGACTCATACTTTACAAGGGTGTGTATGTGTTTAGTTTTAATTATGAGTTTACTGGGAATCTGCAAAGAAATATTTCAGCTGATTCAGCAGGTAAATATGTAGAGAAATAACATTAATCAGATAATGTGCTTGCATAACTGTTTATATGATATTGAAGTAAATCTGATTTTTCCCTAATTAGAAGGGAAGTGCCAGTTTATACAACATTAAAAGTGAGAAGAAGATTTAAATCGTGTGTTGAATTCAGTCCTTTAATGATGCAGGGTTTGTAAATATATATTTGTCTCTCTTAATTCTAGAAACTGAAATACCTGTTGGATTACTCCAATCTACTGGACTGGACAATTTATACTACAAGCATAATATTTGTGTCTTCTTTATTTATTAATACACCAGCTCATTTGCAGTGGGAATGTGGAGCAATTGCTGTATACTTGTCTTGGATGAACTTCTTACTTTACCTTCAACGGTAAAAATTATTTATGTGCTTTACAATAAAATATTTTCAATATTTCCAGATATTTTACATATCCTAAATGGTGATTGGTCAAATTTGATAGTCCGATTTTGTATTTTTATTTTTTTTCATGTTGTACAAGTTTCCAGATTATGACCACAGGAATTTTTTAACCTAATGAAGTGTAAAGCCATTTTCAGTGTTTTTCATGTAGAGCATCACAGCATGTGTAATGACAACTAAAGAAATAATAATATTTATTTTAATGTTAATTAAACAAAGTCATAAATGTATCTTTTTAAAGTCGTCTTCCATTATACTGTCTAGACTTTTACTTTAAAAATACCCCAAAACCAGAAGGATATGAACTACAAGAAGCACAAGGAAGTCAGTTTTAATAAGTAATACCTGGGAGAAGGTAAATTCTTTTATAATTTTGCATATTAAATGGCACACTCCACTTCTCTACACCATAGTGTCCTGTAAAAGAATTATAATGGATGATATTATTTCTTCAGTTGACATTAGATCTTTTTACTGCCATTAATTATTTTATTGTTGTCACTGATACAATAGTGTCCAAGAGTTATGAACTGCAGGAGAGCTGGGTGGAAGAGAAAAGTAATGTGGGTGTAGTGCTTAAGACTAATAAACACATTTGTGCCTGAGCCAGAGTGCATGTGATAACACTGCATAAATATTCTGATTCTTATTGTATATTTGCACTAATCATCCCCATGAAGTCTTCCAGACAGACAAACACAACATTTGCTGAGTAATTTCAGGATCATTTTGCTGTAGTAGGGATGTTTAAGGACGAGGTTTGTAAACAGTTAACATCAAAGAGAATACCTTTATGGTACTGTCTCTGATGCAAACCTTGTCCTATCTGTGTCTGATGATTTAGATGACTAATAATCGGTGTGTCCTGTCTGCTCTGGGTAAAATGAGGGTTGAACCTAAACAGTAAAAAGTAAACAGATGATTGCTCAACTTTCCTGTTCCTGCAAGATGAAATGACTCTCTGGCTTGACTATTTTCCCATGTGTATATCAGTAGAACTCTACACATGATTTTTCTAACTCATTCAGGCTGTCTTTTCCCAAGGTAACCTGTAGTTCCATTAACTTCAACGGAATTTTGCCTAATAAATGCCTTGACCTTTTCAGTCTTGCACATATTTCAGAGTGAAAGGTGAAAGTTGGGGGTGGGGGGAGATTTTCACAGTTGCTATTGTTGTGGTATAAAACAATCCAGGTCCCCGGATCTGAGAGAGGATACAAGTTCCCAAGTTCAGGCTTGGGGGAAAAAGTAATTTAATCTGCTTTATGACAACTCATGTTCTGAGATTTAGTCTTTGTGTTAGTCAAGAATGGGAGAGGCTTGCCAGGTGACAGACTGATGTTGGAAACACAGGTGTCTTAAAATTATACTTCACAAACAATGTGTTTCTTTTTGTTAAATTGTTTTTCATACTTTGCATTATACAAAAACCACATATGTGTAATTTATTTCATACTTTGTAAGAAGCAAAACCTTTTAAATCAAGCATCTGGATAATGGATTAGATTGCCAGTTGTCCTTTACTCTGGTTGCTAATTTGCTTCTAGAAGCATAAAAAAAGTTAGATAATTTCCTGATGTCATTATTCTTAATGCAACAGTGGTACAATATTGTACTGCCTATGACTATGGAGAGAATAAATGAATAAATGTTGTCCATGAAAAATAGTATCTTGAAAACTGCTCTGGTGCATTAAAACATAAGATGATGCAGTTTAGGCTTTATGTAAGTAGGATCACTTCCACTCTTGTGGATGTGAAACTACAACCAGTTTCTATCGTCTCAGAGAGGCATCTCAGAATGTCTCAGAGAGGCAAAATGTCTCTTTTCACAGATGAAAATCAGCATTATTTACTGCCTTATATAAATAATTGCAAGGGACTCTTCAGTGTTTAATGATTTAGGGATGGACTTAGCAGCACTAGATTAATGATTGGAGCTGATTATCTTAAAAGTCTGTTCCAACCTAAATGATTCTGTTGATTCTATATCTTTTCTGTTTACTTATTGCATAGATTTGAAAACTATGGTATCTATGTTGTGATGTTCTGGGAAATTTTGAGGACTTTGATTCGGATAGCTGTGGTTTTCTTCTTCCTGATATTGGCCTTTGGACTGAGTTTCTTTGTCCTTTTGGGTTCACAGGTTAGTTGAATAGTTTAATTAATTTTTTATCATAAATATTATCTTTGGCTAAAATGTCTCAAGATATTATTTACACAGTTACTTAAATCAGTTTCATTTTTTTCTTGACTTTGATATGTCTTCTTTTTGCAGCAAACATACAGCACACCTCTGCTTTCTGTAATGAAGACATTTGCAATGATGCTGGGAGACATTAATTACCATGATGCATTCCTGGATCCTTTACTAAGCAGTGAATTACCGTATCCATTCCTGAGTTACACAGTTCTCATTATATTTACATTGCTTATTCCAATCCTTCTTATGAACTTGCTGGTAAGTAAATGACTTAGTAATACAAAAAGCGGTTAAGCACAGGTTTATATACACTTTTTAGCATATAGAATTACTTTAGTAGGTGACATTCATTCATTATTTAATAAATTGATATTTTCAGTAACATGATAGAAGGTTGCCTTTCGCTGAATTTGTTTTCCATCCAATTTACTGTTCTGAGTATTTTCCCACAATTCACTTTGCAAAATTATCGTGTTTATCTTTAGGTAGAAACTGTGATGGAATTTGAATTGCAGCTGTAATGTATTATTCTGAGGTCTTGATAAAGGAAACTGAGGAAAAATTATTTCTGTTCAACCCCTTGTTGTATCAAAAGCTAGCACTAACAATAATTTAATTTAAAAAAAAAAAAAAAAGCCCAAACTTAAGTGTTTGTTGCACAGAAAACAGCAACCAGCAGTAGTGTTAGAACTGACTAACAAGCCTGACCTGAACAAAAAAAATCAGAAAACATGATAATGGTGAGAAAGGGGGGAAATAAGTAGTATATCTTTAGTGATATTCCTTTGAACATAATTTCTTTTCAGGAAATAATTTTTTTATATGAACTGAGAAATAAAAATCAAACAATTCCATTTTTTTAAAGATATCTATTGCTGCCATGATCCTATTCAATCTAGAGGATATTAAGTTTCTTAACATTGCAGCAATAATGAAGAATTAAAAGGAAGTAACTGCTTATTGACTTACTGGCAGTGAGAGAGTTGTCATTAAAAATGTTGTCTACATTTCTTGAGACGTATTTTGCGAATATGCAAAAAATGTTCCTATATTCAAGTAAAAGAAACTAATTTGAAATTTGGAGTATTTTTTGATTTAAATGTGAGTGAGAAATACAATTGAAATTACAGACTATGAAAAAGTAGATAATGAAATCTTTCCTGGTGTTTCTAGATTGGTTTGGCTGTTGGGGATATCGCTGAAGTACAAAAATACGCTGCACTCAAAAGGATTGCAATGCAGGTAAGTAACATACCATGGAAAAAACAAGTATGGGAGTAAATATCATTGTTAGAACACCACTTAGATAATTAGTTGATTTATCATCAGCATTCCTAACTAACATCTTCAGATCTGTGTAAGGCAAGTTGGTGAACATAGCATCTTGTTCCATTTTGTTTTCAGGCATGTGAGTCATTGTAAAGGAAGTGTACAAGCAAATGCACTTTTGGGGAATTTTTCAACAGTCAGTACAATGAATTCTGAGTTGTTCCAAGAACAGAATCTCAAAATCAGTAAATGTAATGCTTGAAATTGGAGAGTTGTCTTTTAGTAGATAACTTTCATAGTGGAAGGAAGGCTAAGATACACAAAAATCAAAAGGACGCTGAATTCATTGTGCTATCCTGAAGTCTTGTTAGCTATAAGAGTGCACATCTGTGTGGAATAATTAATTGTGCTAAGATGATATTGCTATACTGATTTAACTACATAATTTCAGTTTCTGGGCTGGACTGTTCAAATATTATACCATTGTTTGCAGTGTGGACTGGTACTAGTGATGTGAATATAATGACATGATGGTTATTTTCATATAATGTGTATTTACTGTAAGAGAATGTGACTCATTTTAAATGCAAAACTACATTTAGGTTAATCTTCACACCAACTTAGAGAAGAAGCTACCATTTTGGTTCTTAAGTCGTGTGGACCAGGAGTCAATCACTGTATATCCCAACAGGCCAAGATACTGTGGATTTATGGTAAGATGGTGGATATTAGACAGAAGAATTCTTACCAAAATGGGATATGATTGACTTTGTACACACATTGTTAGGAACATTGTATTAATAAGACTCAATCATTAACTAACATCAAGGGAATTGTGATTAAACATTGACTAAGGTCAGTGAAAATGATAAATCAGTTTGAGTGCAGCTGTATTCAGATATAATTAGTGTTTGAATACTCAGTGATCTGTAACTTTATTAAGCAGGAAAATCTACAAAAGATATTCAGATAAAAAATAGAATTAGTCCTTTTTGGCATTTTTTCTTTTATTTGTTTACTTTTCATTTCAGCTGTTGTTAGTAGACTGAATTTTCCGGTTAAACAAATTTTGCAAAATAAATGTTTTAATATATAAAAAACCCATCATAACAGAAACTCTCTTCAATATTAACACTGCATGGAGATTTTCTATTCCCTTATTTGGGAATATTAATCTATTTTCAGACTATTATACCTATTTCATTTTGGTTCCATGTTCTGTTTAGAGTGTGTTCCAGTATTGTTTTGGATGTGAGGACTCTACCACATATGCACAGAGCCCTGATACAACATTAGAACTGGAAGTTCTGAAGCAGAAATACAGGTATTTGTTGTGTTATTTTACCAATGTAAAAATAAGTAGAACTATGTTTGTAGTATTGGTTCTATTTTTAGAAGCATTCTAAAGCTCCATACTGTACCTAAAAAGTAAAATTCCATGTATCTACTGTCCTTAAGTAAGCTCCTTCACTGTGGCAGCTTTGTATTTTAGGTTCTGTAATGCATTTACCTTCAAAATTCTACTGTGGTGAGAAGGACAGGCTTGTGTTGTGGTTTAACCCCAACTGGCAGCTAAGCCCCACACATTTGCTTGCTCACTCCCCATGGGATGGCAGAGAGAGAATCAAAAGAGTAAAAGTTAGAAAACACATGGGTTGAGATAATGACAGTTCAGTAGATAAAGCAAAACCCATGCACACAAGCAAAGCAAAACAAGGAATTCATTCACCACTTCCCAAGAGCAGACAGGTGTTCAGACATCTTCAGGAAAGCAGAGCTCCATCATGCTTAATTGTGACTTGGTAAGACAAACACCATCACTCTGAATGTCCCCTCTTTCCTTCTTTCCCCAGTTTTACATGCTGAGCATGATGCCATATGGTATGGAATGTCCCTGAGGCCAGATGGGGTCAGCTGCTACAGCTGTGCCACCATCCCAACTGCTTGTGCACCCCCAGCCTCCTCACTGGTGAGGCTCTGTGAGAAGCAGAAAAGCCCTTGACATACTGTGCGAGCACTGTTCAGCAATAACCAAAACATCTCTGTGTTTCCACCACAAATCCAAAACACAGCCCCATGGTCGACACTGTGAAGAAAATTACCTCTATCCCAGCCCAAAACCAGCACAGCTTGTTGCTCATTAAAGTTCATTACTGAAGGAATGGAGAAGATGCATTTTCATTTCAGAATTATAGATTCGTATATGGAGGTTTTCAACGGTTATTTTAAACTTAAAAGTGATGCAATTTCAATTGGTTTGCAAGTATATACAGTCTGTTACTGACTTTCCACTGGTCCAATGGTAAATCAGCTTCAGATTGTTTCTCCAAAAATGGATTGATGTCCTGATTCTCCCTTGAGAAAATCATGTTTCCCAAATCCTTGGAAGGAATTCTTTATACTTTCTTGACTTACTCACCAATATGTCTGTAAGAATGGTTTCGAGAAAGCTTTCTGTGAAAGTAGGGATAGAAAAATGTGTTCTTTCTCATGCAGTCTCACTTTCCCCTTTTTCTCCTCTCCCTTTTTTTTCTTTCTCTCTCTTTTTTTTTTTTAATCTACCAAATTTTTGTCTCCCTGCACAATTCTGATGGAGTATTTATTTGCATAAAAGAATTCACAAGATTTGAAATACACCCTACAGATGTAGACAAACCATGGACTTTAGCAAGTCTTTCTTCAAATCCATACTACATTGATACATTATAAACCAGCATAGAGCATACTCTTGTTTAGCTGGGTTTCTTTCCTACAGAGAAGGAAGAAAACTGTAATTTTATAAAATCATTTGGAATAGAATAACCTATGACCATATCACTATGGAAAGTTACATTTACTGCTCTGAAAATATTAACTGAAAACTTTTGCTCTGTTGCCAGTATGTTTTTATTGTCAGAGTTCAAAAGAGAGTTCAGGTCCTACTGGAGCTAGTGTCAGTCAGTGCTGTGTGTATATAATTTTGAGGTTTGATTTTTAATGGGATTTTTTTTTTTTGCTTTGTATTTTAATTCTTGTGATTTTCAAGTATTTTAAGATGTACTAACATTTTTTTGTTAAAAAACAAACAAGCAAAAACCCTGTAAAAAACTACCTGTAAAGCCACAAACTGTTCTTCACAGAGAATCTTTTCAGCCACAATGTAGATTTCATGCTGTAATTTTGTCAACCTAAATGTCCTGAAAGGTTGAATTTCAAAATGCTTGTTTGGTAGTTTTATGAAGATACTTTCTAGACACATTTCCTATGTCTTTCATTGTTTCTTGATAGATAACAGATACTGTGCTGTCTGTGTGTGATGCTAACTTATTTTAACTCTTTATTTGCATCATCTGCATTTTGGATAGCATTTTGAGAGAGATCATTAAGTGCCTCATCAGTATTTCTCATATACTGTAAAAGTAGTTTTGAATTTCACTAAATGTCTGCAGATGCTTAACTGCCATTGCAATGCTGACCCTTTTTACTTGCCAGACAAGAAAATAGGTCAATAGGAAAAGGTTTTGATAGAACAGGCAGCAATTTTATTTTGAGAGCGAAGTTGCTCTTACTTTAACTATACAGAAAGTTACTTTTCTCAAAAACCAGGAATTTGTTCTTTAATCCTATTTCCTGAAACCTGTAGAAGTACCAAAACTTGAAGAATAAATGTATTCCAGACAGTAGTCTTTGTTAGCAGAAGGGTTAAGTACTGACAGAAGCATGAAGTTAAGCACTGTCAGTTCTTTGTATCTGTAGTTTTAATGACTAAAATGTCCCTTGAAGTCAAATGACAAAGCTTGACGTATGCTTTTTTTCTCTTTTTAGGCTCAAAGATATATCAACATTATTGGAAAAACAACATGACCTCATTAAATTGATTATCCAAAAAATGGAGATAGTGTCAGAGGCTGAGGATGAAGACAGCAATGATTTATTTCAGCACAAATTTAGGAAAAGGCAGTTAGAACACAAGAATAGTAAATGGGATACAGTGTTAAAAGCTGTTAAAACAAGTGTGCCTAACCCAAGCACAGAAAAGAACAATAGCTTCTTCTAGACATGGCTATGATATCATGTTGTATTATCATTTTGTTTTACTTTAGGGTCACTTCTCTTATTGTCTTTGTATAATGTTAATGTGATGCATCATGTATTCAACTATAAAAAAGGCCAGATCCAAAAAGACGATGCAGATGCTCAAAACAGTATTTAAGGAGACTGAAGATGTCTACATCCAAAACTGTGATCCTAAAAGTGACTGGCTAATCAGGAAAGTGCCTAACTCACCACATGCCAGCCTTGCTGTCCTGAAAGTGTCCAAGGCTTCTGTCTGGATCTGATCCTGGATTTGGCCCTAGTACACTTAGGTCTGTATGTAACTACATTATTTTCTGTTACGAGTATTTTTAGAATTTCTAAATTTTTAGAAGTTAGACTCTAGTAATTTAGTTTTCAGATGTTTTGAGAGAGCCAATGGGCTTTATGTAGCTTAAAGAAAAAGTACAAAACTAATCTGACAGAGATTGGAAGTTTTGCTGAGTAGGGACTGCAGGATCAGGCCTGAAAAGTAAGAAATAAAAGATCATGATGTTGTAATGTAAGGGAAGAACTGTTTTCTAGACAACTGTATGCACTTCTCAGAGGGATCATTTGTACTAGCATGCATATAGCAATGATAGAATGACATGTTTAATATTATTCATTACAACTTGCTGTCCTTATACTGCTAATGTGATATTGGCCTTCCTGATAATCTAAAACTGAACTTGCTATTTTAGTCTGCACTTTGGTTTTATTATTTATTTACTGGCTATTCTATGCGTTATGTAATATACAGAAATATATCAAATGTAGGAATAAACATGAATTAAGCTGTGTTTAAGTACATGAGTATGTTTGTTTGAAAACCAGTGCTAATAAATTAATTATGACTATATGTGGTGCTAATGCTGTGGTCTGCTTTTGAATTCAGACATTTCCTTTGAGAATTTAATACACATTAATTCTTCACATAAAGAACAATTATGAATCCTGTTTATTTAAAAGGTAGCCATCAGAAGGTAATTCATACTGCAGAGAACTTGTCCAGTCTTCAGAAAACACAGGAAGATGCACTGTAAATTATTGAGACTTGTGCCTAAAAACATGGCTATTCAGTAGGGAAAATACCTTCTCACCCAGCAGCTCCATCCCACCTTTGAGAATTTAAATCCTTCCATGGTAAAACATAGAAATGAGGAGGTTATCACTGCACCTTCTACTATGCTTATTGGGGTGAAGAGTTGCTTAATACCAAATGGTGAATGGCATTTAGAGATTCAGGAAGCATTTGGACTTTTGTTTCTTTCCACCATCAAGATTCATGGATACCTCTGAATCCTGTGGCATAAATTCATGCCCATTGTAGCTGAAGAAGTTTGCTGTCAAAGCTGAAGTTCTGTTCTGAGTTTGCCTCCCAGAATCTGCACAGGCAGTTTGCATTTAAGTGTGACTATAACAGTTCGGTCAAGTAAGTTTTCAGGCAGCAAACTGGGAGCATAAACATACACACTGCTGTGTGACTGTGTCCGTAGATGTACTTCTGTGTGCCCCAGTGGTCCCATCCTTAAGTCTGCCTCTGGATTACATTCTAACTGACCTGTGGAGATCTGGTGTGTACCATCGCTCTCATGCACCTAGGTGGAAAGAAATGCATTGCACAGGTAGTGCAGTGTGCCAATGTCTCCATTTTTTCCTTGGCAACAAGGGTGTGAGGAACGCGTGCTGCAAAGTGCACTGTCTGCCTTGCAGGCTGCTGCAGGTGGAGTGGCTCTGCTTCAGGGCCAAGCCTGGTGTGATACAGTGAAACAGAGACAGAACAAGCAGAGACAGAGTCAAGAAAGTAAAAATAAAACTGTAATCACTGAAGTTGAGTTGTGGCCTTGGATCTGTTCCTGTGAATAAACCCTGCTGGGGTTTTCTGGGCTCCTGTGTATCTGCAGCTCCCTCTGTCAGTGGAAAGAGTGCCCAAGTTCTCAGGATAGGGCCAAACTTGAAAAATGTAAACTTTTTTTGACAAAAGTAATTTTAAATTCCTGGCTGTCTGTGCCATTGACACTAGATGGCAGTGAGTGACAGCATTTTTGAGTAAGTAAATTGGACCTAAGTGCATTGTTTGAAGTGAAGAGGAACACCACTAGTTACAGCAGAAGCAAAGCAGTCAGCACTCACTGTTTTGAAGTTTGAGCCTTTCAACCTTCTTTAAAAAAACCGCTGAGATATTTATATGCAGCTGCCTCTCAGCTTTTCTGTCAGTTTCACTTACAATTTGAGAAAATTTTTCCTTTCCAATCTTATATGCAAAGACAGAATGAAGGTATTTTATAATTACTTAATATTACAACATGGAAATAGTTACACAGCTTTCTATGGAAATCATCAGACTTAAGAGTATTTGATTGCTATGTGATAGAAATATCTAATAGAGCCTAAGTACAGGACATGTAGAGCTTAAGAAAAACTACAAGTAGTGTCAATTGGAATACAAATGACAGTTATGGTTGAATAAGATTGAGTAGACTGAGCTGAAGATACTGGATCATTTCAGCAATCTCTAGAAGCAGTCCTTTTGAAATCATTACAGTTGGAAATTAACTTTAAGACCATTAAATCCAACCATTAACCTAACACTGCCACATCCACCACTAAACCATGTCTCTAAGCACCACATCTATGTGGGTTTTTAACCTTTCAGGGACAGTGATTTCACTTTCCTGGGCAGCCTGTTCCAGTGCTTGACCACCCTTTCAGTGAAAAATCTTTTCCTAATATCCTATCTAAATCTCCCCTGGCTCAACTTGAGGCCAATTCCTCTTGTCCTATTTCTTGTTATCTGAGAGAAGAGACCAACCCTCGTCTGTCTGTAACCTTAGGTACATTACATTTTAGATACAAGCTATGTTAACTCAAAGTGTCATTGTGTGAATTTTTAAATCCACACTTAGATATGAATATGGATAAATGCAACTGAAATGGATTCTCTGGTTGTGAATATAGTGTCTGCAAACTGTGATGGGTGTATATATTGTATCGAATCCTCACCCAGTTCCCTTTAATCTGTATGGATATAATACCTCTTCAATTGGGGTACAAACAGTTTTATAGGCATATGTGGTCACCATCTGTCTCTTTGAGGACTATATATCAAATATTTCTGATAGTAAGGGTAATTATTCCATTTCTTATTTCCTGCTGCTCAGCAGCTCTGGAACTGTTTTCTGATCATGCCAAATGGCACTGTGGGTTAGGCAATAACATCATCTCCTCCCACCAAAACCAGACCATTCCAAACAGCTTTTGTTGGGAAGGCTAATCTGTGCCTTACCAGTGTGACAGACAGGACGGTCACAGTTTGGGACAAGAATTGCTATTCCTGTGTGATTTGACAGTCTGAAACAAGTTGGCAATTCTTTGCTGAAGCCAGAGGTCCAGGTGCCTGGCTTTCTAGCATCAGAATCTTGCTGACAAGGACAGACTAGAAAAATATTAGCAAAAAATAGCAAAAAATCAACTAGAGCAATAAAATACATCCTGAGGAGAAAACCTGAAGTGCCCAAATTTGAAGTGGACTAGAGTGAGGCTATTTTATTTTCAGGCTGCAAAATCCAGTAGGTAGGAAATAACTTGCTTCAAGCTGTCTAGTGTGCATATTGGTGTTCTTCATATAACATGCTGCTGGAAAAAAGAGAAAGTCACTCTGTGAGTAAGTCCGCTTAATTTTTTGACTCAAATTATTTCTTCAAAGAAATAGCCTTTTGTTCTCCTTATTCTGGTGTATAATACCATTTTCTTATCTGCAACGTACTGAAGATGTGGTTTTGTAAAGTATTTCACATCAAAATGCTATATGAAAAATTGGATATAGAGGATTGATAAAGGATAACCCTTCACTGAAATCAGCCAGGAAGGATTTAAAACCCTTGAGGGCTACATATATTGAGGAAGATGAAAAACCTATATGAACAAAGGGGTGGTCCTTGTAACTGCTTAGGTTTCTATTTTGTAAGAGGAAATGCCCATAAGCAAAGCACATAGCGAGTGAAAGAAAAGATGAGAAAACATCCTTAATCTGCGTTGGAAGACACAAGAGAAGAAATTAGAGCCAGATCTTCCCTTAAGTTAAAGCCCTTGTACCCTGCTCTGTCCACGGACAGAATCACTTAGGCTGCAGGACAGTACTACTCCCGAGTTGTAAGCTATCTTTGCATTGACTGTGACAGAAAATGTCTCTGTGGGCAGGAATTAGGCCCATGTAATGAACAAAATATAGGAGTGTAGCAATCCTTGCCCTGGAGTTGTAGACAGCAGGAGAGTTTTTGAGCTTTTCCTTTTAGATGATTGAGAAGATTTTAAAAAAATGAAGGAGCTGAAAAAATCTCTGATACCAAAGGTAAGAGCACTGGTTAAAAGTAGTGTTTTCAGAGCAGTAACAAGATACTGGGTGGTGCCAAGGTGTAAAGCCATACTGCACAGGAACTGCAATAGAACCTGGGCATGGATTGGTCCATGTGCAGGCCGCTCAAACATACCTGAACCTGTTAGGTAAAGATATTGGCATCCTTATAGAAATGCACCAAGACAGTGTCACAGTTATCGCAAGAGAAGGTGCTCCAGGCACTTGAACAAATAGCTCAGTGTTGTAGAGTTTAACTCTATCCCACCTGAAATCAGGGTGCTCACACAGGAAGAAATCTCAGCAATGGTAAGATGGTTTAGAAGTCAAGATGGGAAGTGCTACAAGTGATGATGCATTTTATATTATTTCCTAATGGGGAATCTCAGCTTAGAAAGCAGAGAGAAGTTTAAAGCTATTAATTTCAGAAATTTTTAGTAGTGTTGTTAGTATTTATTTATCCAGGGTGGTGACTGCAGTCTGAAAATTGATTACCAGTAGGAAATTGGGGATTGAGAAGAACAGAAGGTTCCAACAGGACAATATATGTTGGAGAAAAAATGGAGAGAAACTGAAAGTAGCATTGATGTCAGTGTGATTACACTAAAAAGGTCTGAAAATCCCAAGACACCGCTGGCTCAATCTGAGTAAAGTGGTGCTACTCACAGGAATGGCAAATTCATCTGCATAGGTGTGGGATCAAGGACAGGGAGAGTTAAGATCATTTCAACATTTAAAAGCAGAAAGCGTGCTTCTCAACTCAGTCCTGATGATAATCCCTGGAACCTGCCATGGGAGTGGCAGCATGGAAGTGATGCCATGAGAGATATCCATAATGTAGCTCAGAGTCGTTTCTCATCACTTGAACTGACTCACTTCCTGCAGATTCAGATTTTAACGTTCATTGGCATATCTTCCTAGTCTGTGGGATAATTACAGTTGCGTAAAATGGCTGAAAGTAATCATGGCTAAAGGCTACAACTGGTAATCTTGGTTGTGAGGAAAGGAGCATATGTATTTCAAAGGGTTTGGTGTGCTTTGTTTCATTTTGGAAGTTGTGTCCATGTCTTGCATGCATGAAGGATTGCAGTATGATGGCTTCACCCTAAGAAGAGGAATTCAGATTCACTTCCCTAGGCTGAAAAAGTTTACATAAAAAGTGTATCTGCTGGCACTTCTGGCTGTCTCCAGTGCTCATCAGGCTTCTGCAAAGCAACAAGAATAAAAATGCTATGCAAAGCTGGGTAAGTGCTTCAAGCAATCAAAGTTAAAAAGAAAATGAAGCAGGCAAGGATTGCCAACAACATTACAGCAAGTCATCAAAAGTGAAGAAATTCAGAGTTAGAGGGAGAAGACAGAGTTGGATTCATGTGTCAGCCTTGGGTAGAGAACTCAGTGAAGACACTACCATCTTTATTTTGTTGTCCTGAGATTGTCTAAGATATCTGTAGGTAACAGTTTTATTTCATGTATAAATTGTATTTTAGATAAAAGACGAGAAGCAAAGAGTTGTGACAATCTAGAACCCCAGATTTCTCCAATGGGATCTTGCTTTTGCATATCTGTAATAATGACAAGGAGTATAATATTTCAGAGCCTGAATATGACCATTCCATTGTAGTAACAAGAGCAAGAGGGTAACAGCTTTGCTTTTGGGAAATGTCAGCATCATCCTTGGTCTATGCCACTGCTGAAGTACAGTATCCAGAGTGTTGCAGGTAGAATCTACATACACAATTCCTTCTTGTAAAAACAAATAACTGTAAGATAAATTCTGTGTTTGCATGTCCAAGACAGATCTTGCTGGGAGTGTGATAAAGAAGAACCAGATAAGTATTTATTCTAGTCAAAACCCAGCAATGTTATCATTTAGCACAAGCTAATTTCTTACATTTACTAAGACATACGGGATGTGTATCATGTGGAGAAGATAATATGTGAGAATGCGGCTCCTTCGTCTCTCTGTTGGCCCAAAGCCATTTTGGTTACCATCATGGTCATCCTCTACCAAAAGCAGAGCAGTAATAAGCTACATCCATTGCTCTACCGCACAGGAACTTGTAATAAATACACTTCTTAGTTTTTGATATCAAATTTAACAGCTGGAGAAGTGAAAGGAAGTGCTTCCTACATAAACTTCTTACAGGAAGGTAAGACCTAAACATGCATCTCTAAACACTGTAAAAGGAGCATAGAAAGTGAAGGTGACTGCCAAAATGCATCACTGCGAACTCCAAGACACAAAATCAGCTGTAGCCTGAAGCTGGGAAGTCTCCCATGACCTGTTGCTTCCTGGTGTTTATCCTAATTGTTGCTTCACAGCAGATGAGGTGGACCTAGGATGTCTTCCCTGCCTGAGATCAGTTGTATGATGGATGTTGTCACAAGGAGAGGTCAGGCACAGGTGGCACAGAGGATGCCACCCCTGAGTACCACTTTAGTCAGGGCACAGCTGAGGCATACCCTGTGTACACAATCTCAGTTCTCCAGAAAGCATGAGCAAATGAATATCCACTGTTAAAATAGGTATTTTCTTAACTGTATAATCTATAGACATGAATAAAAAGGCTAGAAAACATCAGTGTGGAGTAGTGAGTGCCAGATAAAGAGGAGGAGATGCAATTGTAAAGCATATCTGACCCAACCAGGTGGCTGTAGGCAATTACGGCTGAACTTAGAAGAATGGGAGGAATAGTGAGTGCAGGGTTCTATAGAGACACTAGTTTAGAGGGCACCTATAATCTCTGTGTTTGGGATGGCAAAGTTATCAGTGTTACAAACCTTCTTAAATTGGATTGGTGAAAGAAAAGGCAAGGGGTAATGGCAGAATTAAGGACGGAGTCAAGAGTCCACAACAAGGGCTGTGAGTCACCAGGGAGCTTTGTTTGTTTTCCAGCAAAGATAAAAGCATTTTCCACTTATCTGAGTAGACACAATGATGCACCAATTATTCCTGAGGAACTCATAAAACATGTACTAATGACTCTAGAGTGAAATAATGGAATCTTAGCTCCAGCATGCATATTTTCTGAAGTAAAAGCCTGCTTTTTAGTGTCTAACAACCTAATTTACAAAACAGCCTTTAAACAAAGACTGAATTATTAGTAAAGAGCTTACTGTTGAATTTTGAAACAAAGTAATAATTTTATAATAATAATAATAGACCCGTGGATTTCTTTCCTCTTAGGCTTTAAGAATAGTTAAAACCTATACCTAGAGCGTAATAAGAGAGACTGACGAATAAAAAATAAACACTACAGAATCACAGAATGGTTTGAGTTATAAAATACCTCTGGAGATTATCTAGTCCAACACCCCTGATCAGATAGATTCACCTGGAGCAGGTAGCAGACAATCGCATCCAGACAGCTTTTGAATATCTCCAGAGAAGGAGACTCCACAGACTCTAGGCAGACTGTTCCAGTGCTCTGTCATGTTCAAAGGAAAGCAGTTTTTCTCTCATACTCAGGTAGAACTTCCTGTGGTTTAATTTGGGCCTGTTGCCCCTTGACCTGGCCCTGGGCATCACTGAAGAGAGTCTGAGCCCATGCTTGTGACACATGCCCTTAAGATAAATATTTCTATGAATTGATAAGATCCCCTCTCAGTCTTCTCTCCTCCAGGCTAAATAGGCCCAGCTCCCTCAGCCTTTCCTTATATGAGAAATGCTCCAGGCCCTTAATCATCTTTGTAACCCTCTCCCGGATCCTCTCCAGTAGTTCTTTGTCTTTCTGGTGCTGGGAAGCCCAGAACTGGACACACTGCATCAGATGCAGCCTGAATGCCACACCACTGTGAGAGGACTTGAGCCCCCACCCAGCCCAGGCAACCTGCTCCAAGCCCTGCCCCGTGCCCTCCAGGTCCAGCTGTTCACCTGCACCACCAGAGAGTGTATTGCTGCTCTGCTGTTTTACTCAAATGAAACAGATAGCCTTAGGGTAGTTTATTTCAGATACTCCATGTTTTAGTTATAAGAGGGTTTGAAGTGAGTATTTCCTATTTTGCTGCCATATTTACCTTTCACATTGCCTAGGAGTTTAGAAAATGCTTCAAGGTCCTACTGATTTTAGATGACAATCTTGGTTTCTGCCAGGGGACACACAGGTGGTCACACCTTGGTTAAGGTATAGCATTCCCAGCCTGACAAAACTTTAGAAATGTGTGAGAAGTTCATACAAAGCTTCCAGCAAATTATGCCAGTTCTCAGAGCATGTGTGGGGTGTCTGAACACACCCTGAGGTGAACGGCCAGTAACATTTTGCCCTGTGCTACCCCATCAAGCCAATTCTAACATGAAGAAGCAGCAAACCTGTCAAAGCACAAGTGGAGTATATGGTTCCTTGCTGCTCAAAATAGATCAGGTTTCTGTTTACTGCCAGTACTGCGCTTGCTTCTCTGTTTCTATCAGCCAAGATAATTTTCCCAGGGTAGCAAGATACAAGTTGTGGCAGCATTACTGTTACCATTATTGATACCCATTTTATCACCCTGCTACCCATAATTTAAGTTGACTGGAATTCTTCTGGGGTCAGCTGTGAGATTTGCTCTGTTTTTGTCAGGAGTGGCACGGGACAAGCAATTCCCAGGGTACCTGTGGTGGCACATGGGTATTACTGTTCTCCCTGTACATTTCCCTGACATGCACCAGCAGTGATCAGTTCATGCGGCACAAGCAGAAGACACAGGGATGTGAAGCACAAGTAGTGCTGAGTAGAGGACCCCCCTGACCTCCCATCTCTATTTGCACAGTGCACTTAACCAGCAGCCAGGAAAACCAAACAACAGGTGCTGCAGAATGAGTTATATATCCTAGGACAAAAATAACCTCCCAAAGCAGTGTTGGCCCAGGTGACTGCCCTAATCAATTAGAATCTTCTAATCTACTGTAGAAACTGAATTTTTACCATTTGGCTTTCCCTGGCACAGTGGCCTGTGCTCTTCCAGCAATATATGTTCAAGACGCTTATAACAATATGTGTTACTGTGGTATTGTTACAAAAATAGGAGGATAGTTTTCAAGATCATCTGCTACACCAGAACCGGCAAAGGAAAGCAAAGCAGTGACTGCAAAGACACATGTAGCAGGTGTCACAAGTACTATAATGTGTGTGGTCTTTCCAAAATCAAAGCCACATGATATTTCCTAGAGGTTTTCAGAGCTCCAGAGTCTTGTAGGTGCCCTTTCAGTAATGCCACATGTTGCGAGCATTTGTAGCACAGCTTGCAGCCACGGGAGTGGAGGGATGTTGTAGCTGCCTCAAATCTGCCAGTGATTCTTCATTCCCCACTCATATTTTGCTGTTAGGCTAATCAATAACTGCATAGAAGTGACAGTTATAATGATCATGGCAGCAAGTCCCACAGATCATTGAAAACAAAGAAAAGATCCATTTTTACTTCATAGGGCTAGAAGTAAGCTTCCAGGTGGGGCTCAATTTAGGAAGCAAGATGATGATTCAGACTTAGTCAATAACATGGGTAGATTAAAGAAAAGCAAGTCCAAACTGAGAAGAAGAGAAGGAAAGAAAATACTAGCCTGTTCTTCATAACACCTAAATTAATTCAATTGTCACTGCAGACTAAGACTTGCCCTAATTTCTTTCTCTGCTGTTCTGACCCTGGCCAAGGCTCGAGGTTGTCAGAAGTTTTCCCCCGTCCCTGCAGAGAGCAGTGACACCCATCACAGAGCCTTGCTGTGCTCACAAGAAGCTTCAGACACTAATGTTTACCCATAGAAGGTTAAAGCAGGCACCATGGAAGTCAATTTACCCCTCCTGCAGGTGTCAGCAGGGCAGGGAAAGCAACCAGTTGATCATGGACACTGAGGTAGTTACTGGACTGTCAGGTCTCTTTCCACCCCTGCTGCATCAGCCCATCACATGCTGGAGGGTCTTCGCTAACTGTGGAAACTGACCTTTAATAAACTGCCCTTTCTTTTGTAAATTTATCCTGATCACAGATTTGATTGCTGGGATTGTGCCTGACCTGGCCAAACTAAAGCTATTTGTACCCAGCTTCCCCAGCCACATCAGTTTGGTGTGGCAATCTCCAGGAGCAGTTAAAACCAATTTAATGATTTATCTGTTGCTGTGGCTCAGAACCATAGCCATTTTCCTGTTTCCTAGCAGTGACAGAATTTGTGTTTACTATTTTTCTCCTTTTTCTCATTTAAAAAATGCATGCAGTCTTTATGTAAAGATTTCACCAAATACAATAAATAATAAAAAAAAACCCTACTACAACCCATGTAAGACAATACCACTGACCCTGGGGTGCTCATCTCCCCATCTCAAGATTTGGTAGAAATGTAAATTTGTTATCTGATAGACTCTTCCTAGTGAAAAAAAAAATTAAAAAAAAAAAGATAAATCTGAGTTTCAGTTAATTAGGGTACATATATTGTGTGCTTGGTTATAACAAGTGACAAGCAGCCTGAAAGATGATTTTGGATAGCAATCACCATTCTTACAGGCTTTTTCTTGAAAAAAATACATCTTTCCACTTCTTTAGCACCCAGGAAACTGAGAGAGCTTTGTAGACAATACTTCATGATACCTGTATGCTTTTAACTGCTTGATAAAAGCACAGAAACACCAGCACATGCTCATCAGATTATCCTAAACTGTTTTTTTAAAGAAAGACTTTATTTTCAGCAGAAAACACTGATTCATCAAATCACTTACAAAAAAAATCAGCATTTAAAAAAATGAATAAATTGTGAGAACATCCTATTTTTTATTGTTTGAAGTCAGAAGGGGCTAACCATTAGATTGAATTGATTTTCTTTTTGAAATTTGAGTGTTCTGTTTAAAAAATGTAACATAAATACTGAAAACCTGTCACATTGGCTGAAATTATGTATCAGAGTTAAACACAACACAGTTTTAGTTAGTAACCATCAATTTGGTGGGGTTTATTTTGAATTGAGATTTTTAATTTGTTGATTTTATCTGCCCTGTGAAATATATTTTTGAAACCTGCAGCACGTCACAGCAAGGTGTATCATGCCCACCCAGCTCTAGCTGCAGAGTGACTGCTCCCAAGTCATCCATCAGCATGGAATCAGCATTGACATCTCAGATGCCTGGAGCTGAAAACTCAAATGTCACCATTCAGCTACACGGGACTGAGCTCCACCTCCCTCTCTGAACAGCCCGGGGAAGTTGCTCAGTTTGTACTCTCCTCCTCAAAAAAGTGAGTGAAGATCCAAAGATAGGGCACAAGCCCAACTCTCTGGAGTGTTGTCTTAAGCCTTTACTGCTGCAGCCAATGTTTTAGCATGATTCTATCAGGGAAACCAGATAGAAAAAACTCTCTTTTGTTCTTCCTGCCAGCTCTCACTTAACCTCTGAGCCCTTTGGATTAGCAATATAGTGAGGATGTGTGCCTTGTACATTGTTTGCTGACTTCCAAGCTGCTCTGTAATGGTCCTTTCTGGGAAACTGAGCAGTGAGGACTGACTTTAGGGGAATTGCAGTTTGATGGATGTACAAGGTTTTCATGTTTGGAAAGAAAAGTTCCAATTTTCTTCTGATTACTTTCTTGTATACATGCCCAGAGATGTGGCTATGGGCCCACTTGGAGCTAATTAATAAATACATTTGAGTCTTTGGGTGTTCTTAAGGCAAATTTAACTTATCAAGCATCCACTACAGAGGTGTAACACACTCCTTTTTGTAGCAAAGGCAATGTGAAATTTTCCCTCTTCATTACCAGCTCCAAAACCTGTCCCTGACATTAATGTTAGTTCAGAGGAGCGTTTCAGCATTAGCAAATCAGCTGCCAGAAGCCCATCATGGCTCTGCCTTGCATCCCTTCCTTGCTTCTCTCCTGGGCTTCTCTGACTGCCCTCAGAGCAATGCTCACTCACCACTGGACATCAGCCCTGCTTTCCCCCCTGTCCACCCCACCCCCACCCCCCCCTGCCCTGCGGCAACTTTCCTGAGGTGTGACACCCTGCCCTCTCCTGCCTTCATCAGAGAGCCCAGGGAGCTATTAAAACGCTATTATAAATCATAGTTATTAGCCAAGTGACTCATCTTACAGCACTGAGAAGGAATCTCCAATCTCATGAGTGCTGAGTGTCTCACTCATAGAGTGCTGGGGTGTTGATGAGCCTTTATGTGAGCCTTTATGGTATCCTTATCTCACATTTCCAACAGCAAAACCCAACCTGTGTTTTACTCATGCTTTTTGTATACCTAATCAAAGTGGGTCAGGAAATGTGTAAGACAGCACAAGGACTGCCTGAGAAACATAATATTTGTCAGAGAGCATTAACTCAGTCCCTCTCTTTCAGAGAATGATAGATGAAGTGTGCCTGAAACTCTGTTTAGATTATGTGAAGCAATGCACTGGTGGTTACATTCATCTTAAGCAAATCATTTTCACTCACTTGAGCTGCCTTACAGAATTTTCCAATAACACTTTAAGCAGCCTAAAACAAAATGAAGTCTTCATGGGTCACTCACATGGGAGTTCCTCCCAGAGCCCGCTTGCACAAAGACAAGTTCTAAAATAGAAGCGGGTCTCAGGCCAAAACTCGCATCAGCACTGGGACCAAAGTTTGGGAGGTGCCAAGAGTGGTGTCCATGTCCATTGTGCAGTATTTAATGCGGTTCAAGCAACAGAAATCCTGACATCAAAGAAACCACAGCAGCCCTTTATGAAATGACAGGGTGACCTTCATGAAGGCTCTGAAAACATTCTGCATCTTCACCGTCACCTGGGCAAGGGCAGTCACCTGCTCACTGCTGGAACCTGTTCCTACCCTGACTAGCATTGTCCCCAGGTAATGGTCAGTGTGGTGGCATCTCCTGGGCCCCTCTACTCTTTGCCCATAAAGGCTGTGGCCCTTCCAGTTTCCCAGCTCCATGCGTTCTTGGGAAAGAGGAATAAGCCAATATGATGAGCCTTTTCTTCCCCAGGCACGCACAGCTCAGTAATAGCACAGAGAGCCTGTGCCAGGTCACACACCAGCAAAACAGTGTCTAGAAGAACCAGAGCCAGCCTCCAGATTCATTCCTGCCGCTCCACGAGTGTAAGTGAAAGGGTTGCTCTAAAACTCAGTGTATCTCTACTAAAGCCTGGGGAATCTAAATAGAGATAATTATGACTTGCTTAACTTAATAATTACACAGAGATATATTTCATCTGCACTCAGTGCCAATTCCAAGATTAAGTGAATGTACTTGCTTAAGTTTAATATTTTTTTTTGGGAGGACTGCTGTAATTTTCACAGGAGGAATGCAATTAGATGAAGCCCAACAATGTTTCTGGTACCCAGTGTATTTTTAAAGAGTTTTGCCTTCATCTTTTTTTAAAAGGAACCTTTGTCAATATCAGCTCCTGCTTTAAAAAGTGCTGTGGCCTCTGCAATTAGGAGTTCTAGAGATTAACTAAAAAGTCCCATTTAAAACTTTCAGAAAATACTTTGAATGAGAGGGGGAAACCACTTAAGTCAGCTGCTTCTGTGCATATCTTTTTGTGCTATGAAATATGACTTCAAAGAAAACCCTTCTGTTTCCATTTCAAGGTCTTTTAGTAAGGCAAGGAAGATAGGCAACCGGTGTTGGAATGCTGCTGCTAGGAGATTTATTGGAAGTCTTGAAGGGCTCAGTAGGCTGGGAAGGTAATTTTTGTATCCTACTGCACTCAAGACTGATTTAATTTTGTGTCAGTCCTGGAACTGCAACCAGAATATGAGCTGTGAGTTTATAAATTGCTCCTCCGAGTGCCTGACCTTACAGGGGAAGGGAATCTAGGAGTTGGAACATAAAGAGATCTTGCACAGCCAAGCAAGTGCATTTCACTGGGTTAGTGAACCTCTTGCTTGTTCCTCATTTCATGCTCAAGTGCTCTGGCTTTGACAAGAGGACAATATCCTTGTCAGTCTCCATGCCAAAGGGGTGACACTGTCTATCAAGTTGCATTTGACATTTCAATCAGATTTTTTTGAACAGAGGACACCTCTACTGCAATAAACTATGCATATAATAATCGTTATCATTAATATTTTTCTTTATTTTGTTACTATAGTGCATATAAATCTTCAACTGATGTGGAATTTCAAAGAAAATATTTAAAGTCATCAAATTTAATTCAAACTGCAGGAAAAGTATATTAATTAGTTGATTAGATTTGGGAATATAGTCTAAAGAAGAATGCCAGTAGTCTCATCATATGAGTAATTTTAAAATATATTAGAAAAAGACTTTGGGAATGCATTTCAAAATGCAGTGTTCTTTTGGCCCAAATTAAAGAGAAAATTACCTAATTGCTCTGTAGGATTTTTCATTGTTTAGTTCTAGCTCAAAAATCTATGATTCAGGTTTTGAAATGTGTGTAATCTATGAAGTCCCATTAGAATTTGTTTCATTTCCAAAGAAAATTTTATTAGGATAAATTTCAATTTCTTGACATTAAATCATTGCTGTTCATAAGATATGAAGTACAGGGTGACTGCCTTTTAAAGTAATTTCAGATACCCGAGATTGTTAAAAATGCTACACTGGAGTTGTCGTAAGTTTCAATTTTTTTACAATTGATTTTCTCTGAAACAACCACAGAGTGATTTAAATAATGCCACGCATACCAAAATAACATAGTCCTATTGTAGAAGCAATTACTGCCACAACACAGGAGATCCTCCATGTATAACACAGGACAGGGAGCATCAGCTGGCAACCCCTGGGCTGTGGTGGGCTAACTGGTCACATGCTGAATCCAGTCTTGGTTTCCACCTGATTATTTTTGCTAAAAGAAAGCTAAATTATACTGCAAACCTTGCCTGAATATCAACTTACCATGTAAGCATTCATTGCTGCACCAGGAGTGCTGTGCAATCAGTAATGGAAAGCCAAGTGGTCCATGAACTATGTCGGTGAGATAGAAAAACCAAAATCCCTATGTTCCATATCAAATCAAAAAAGCCTTACTGCATTATATACAGTACATTAATAAATGTCACGTGTGATTAGCGGTGGTGGAGCTGTTAGGGAAATATATATTCTGCCTTTGTATTTGCTGTGCTGTCCATGTCAGCAATCATTTCACAGCTTTATCTTTTGAAGGAGTTACCTCAAGGCCAGGTGGGAGAGAGACCGTGTATTACCTCCTGATACCCCCTTATCTTGTTCACTCACCACCGCAAGCCAGAGGCACACAAGGACTGGCATGGAATTTTTCAGAGAGGTGTCTCCAGCATTGAGATATTTTGCTGAAATGGGAAATTCCCTAGAGAAGCAACAGAAAATACAATACACTTCATGTATTCTACATCTTCATGGGATCACCAAACCCTGTTCCTCTGTGACTATAGAAACATGCCAGTCTGCCATCCTCTCCTTCCTCTTTTCATTTTTTTATTTTTGTCATCTCTTACTATTCCCGTCACCTTTGGGATTTTTAGGTGCAGGGAGGGAAGGGTTATTCTTTGTAACAAATGTATTACAGCACTATTACATGAGTCTGTTGCTGTCCAGAGCGCTGTGAAATGTTCTCAGTGTGCAAATCCCCTGTGAGATAGCCTGTCTGATATCATCTTGGAATCCTTTGAATACATTCACTTTATTCCCACTGGCACTGGGTAGTCCACGTATCATATGACATATAGTGGAAAATGTCTGAAAGAGTGGTTAGTTGATTTCAGCTATAACTAAGCAGTAGATATATTAAAAAAAAATTACACATTTTTTCACCTTAAATGGGGCTGGGTGCCATGCTTCTCACAGTCAAGCTGTTATCATACCCTCCGCACATGATCATTATCTATTTCATATTTAGAAGACTGTGGAAGACTGTAGAAATTAGAAGATCAGCATTTATTCCCCTTTAAATGGGAAGCTGATCTTTCAAGTGCTTGGTAGAACTAACTGAACCCCTAACTGCAAAAGAAACACACACAAAAAAGTAAATAATGCTAACAAGACACCATAACGAAAGGTTTTGTTATGTGCATGCCTGTGTTTGCCAAACATACCTTTTCTAGCTAAGAGCTGCAAAGGTAGAGGCCATTGAAAACTCTGTAGGAACTGGATTAAAGCAGATGACACAAAGCCTAAAGCAATATTCCTGCAGTTATTGACACTGTTTAGCTTGGCTGGAGACAAGTTTCCTTCCTAACTGATGCACAGTTAGTATTTTCCCCCATACTCCATCCTCTTTGCACCATCCATAAGGGATCAAGAGATGGAAAACAGCTCGAAAAGTCCTTGTCTGTTCAGGCAGAGGCCACCTCCAATAGGGCCCTTTCAGAAGACAATTGTAAGTTACCTTCAGAGGACACCATAGGGCCAGACTGTGAGCATACAGGATTCTGGTGAAATGGAACTACATCCATGGCTTGAATCCACGAAGTGGGCTTCAGGTGTTGATGGTCCTTAGTGAGAAACTCGAAAAAACACTGGCCTGCTCCTTTGCGAGAAAGCTGAGGGGGAGAGAGGGAAAACAATACTGACAAGCTCAGCCTCCCACTTAATGGGCCTTATTAAGACATGAGAAAATCACCAACTGGCTTTTGAAGCTGTTGCATTGCAACTACTGCTGTTAGGACCTTTTTTGGGGGGTACTGAGTGTTGGGATACTTCCTTTTGGCCAAATTATTAATGGCATGCCCTGAATGAAAGTATCGGGCATAAATTTAGCTTGGAAAAATGTTGTCTTTGCTAGGTGTGTAGAACTCAACTATTGCAGAAAGTGTCTGCAGTTGGCAGCCAAATGAAATCTCCAGCTTGTGTTTGCAGTGACTCTCTGTGCATGACACTAATGTCTCCTTTCTGCCTGCCCATACAGAGGCTTATTCCATAAAAGTAATATATTTTCCACTGTCTACCTACTGTGTCTACAATGGGTAGGTTGTCAAAGTAGTAGCTCTGCATACTCAGCTCTGCAAATATTTCACTCTACTGAAAAAGTCTGTTGCCACTGTAATATTAGCAGGACTATCCACATCGAAGTGGAAGCAAAAAATAAAAGAGTTTTGGACATGTCCATTGGAATCAGCGTTGTGTGACTGTCATTTTTTGTTTTATTACCCTGGAATAACTTCCATGCTTGAGGACGCAGCCACTGAGGTGTTGCTTCTAATAATTCTACTGTTGTATCTTAACATGTGAATTAACATTTCCAGTTGTATGTCATGCTCTAGACATCATGCTGAGCAATGTAACAAGATTAAAAATCATGGTGTTGCAACTAAGATATAGTTTCATGTTACATAAGCATCATCTCCCATCACATTTTTTGGCTGAATGGAAGCTCCGCAAACAGGAGACTTTCTGTAGAAGTGGCTCGGATGGGTATTGTTAGACATTGGCTGGCACTGATTTTACTCACCTTGCATATGATACTTTTTATTTTCAGATGTGTTTGCAGGAGAAATATGCCTCCTAGGATATTGTGTGTTTATAATTGGTAACTGCATTGAGAACCAATGTATGCACTGAAAGCTCACCAAGACTTATGCAGAGATAAACATATTGAAATAAAACCACTTCTGTGGCCACAGACTCGAAGATCTTTTGTATTTTTATTCTTTACTTTTCCCAGTGGGATTCATATATTGTGTCTCTCACGTGAGCAGTTTAAAATGTGGAGTTATGCACAAAAAGAAAATGAGATATGTCTTACAGCATTCTATGGAAAAACCACCCAACTTGTCCTGTTGTTATTACAGGTCTCCCAATTCACCAGGTAATTAATGTTTTCATTCTGCTCCCCAGTCTAATTTCTCAGGTGTAACCTAGGATGTTTGACAATAAAAGTATGTTCTGGTTAAAAAAAAAAAAAGAAAGGAAAAAACCCCCGTGCTATTAAGTCCTTGAAAAATCTTTCATTTGGCTCTGTGGTATTATTATTTCAGTTTTCACATACATATTTTGCTACCCAAAATGAGCAAAAATGCTACATGATATTCTGGTTGTTTTTCCCTCTTGGCAGTTACAAGGAGCTTTCACAAGTGGTTCTGATAAGTATTAAGTATTTTCATTAAAATGAATTATGTCAACTAACTAAAGCACAAAAAAGCAAACTTAAATAAATATTTTTGGTAAATGAGGGGAAACATTTTGAAAATCCTCCATGTATTTTCCTCAGACCTGATCTTTTATGATTTGTCTGTGAGCAAGCTGAAAAACATTTAGTTGTTCTTAACTGGATCCTATTTTCCTTTACCACTCTTCCCTGCTGTTTATTCAAACCTATAAGTGATCCTTGGATATTTTGCTAAACTGTTATTCAGTCAGAGGATGAAAAGTCTGAGGAATGCTGTGGGATTATTATAACAGTATAATTAGCTTGCAGACAGCTCTCTTCTCAACAGCTTTCAAAAGCTCTTCTATCCATCTCACTTACCCAAGTAATTAATTAAACACAGCTGCAGACTAGAACAACTGTTGCAAAAAAAAAAAAAAA